>SGPK01000540.1:0-15421 GCA_004802695.1 Phellinidium pouzarii
ATAATTTGAATTTGTCCTTCTGTCCGAGGATGTCGATCCCGCATTTCATCAGCTTTGATGCCGAGATAATGTTGCAAGAAGCTCCCGGGACGTAGAGTACATTAGTTATTTCGAGGGTGAATTTTTCGGCTTCAGGCTTGAATGAGAGCTTCGCACGACCCTTTCCGATAGCGCTGAGTTGCATCCCTTCACCAAATCCTTTGACTGGAATGGGCACACAGCTCTGAAATCCGAATAATAAATTTTTGTTGTTGACTATATGCGCGGAAGCGCCACTGTCTAAAATCCAGTCACTAATCTCACATCCGAGGGTGGAGACGGAGATCGCGCTGGGATGCTGGGTGTCTAGCGTGTGTGCGCTTGACAAAGAGGGTGTTCGGCTACTGTGGAAGGGACTAGGGGTCGAGTTGCGTAAGTTCTTCTTAGGCGCCGTCAGGGACTGTATGTGCACTATCAAACCCTGATCGATCTCAGCTTCCGTATTCGTTGCGGAGGCTTCTACTTCTGTTCCATCGGAATCAGAGTCATCCGCCACAACCGCATTTATGGTTTTCCCCTTTTGATCCGCTGCTCCGGAACCGAATTTGTTGCCAGAGGGTCCTTTTCCTGCAGCGCCGCCTCCCAGTGCCCAGCACATTTCCTTAGTATGCCGAGTTTTACCACAGTTTGTACACTTCTTAATAGATTTTGGCTTAGCCACCCGTCCCTTAGTTTTGAGAGCTAGGGCAGATTCTCCGGCATCGGCTGCATTATGGTGTGCCGTGCGCTTAAGCGTCGTGATTACGTTCTCGAGGTCGGTATTGTCTTTCGACATGAGAACGCTTACGGTCTGGGACCAGGTACTTGGTAGCGACTGAATTATCGCCAAAGCGTGTAGCAGATTCATCAGATCGTCTAAATTTCCCTGAAATTTCCGTAATTCGTTGACTTTATCCTGCACGTAAGCAAGATTCTCTTCCAAAGAAGAAGAAGAATCATCCCATTTATGGGTAAACAGGGACTGTATTGCATAGGCCGGGCCCATGGCCGCATCCTTCATGAAGTGTTGCTCGATGCGTCGCCAAACGTCTCGGCTCGTGCTAGTGCCCTCGATTAGGTGAACGTGCTTGTTCGTTACCCGTTCGAGTATGAGGCCGCGTGCGCGGGCATTCATTCTATGCCAAATCAGGTTTGATTTCAACTCGTCGGCGGTAGGGTTGACAGGGTCCATGGGAACGGGTAACGGGCTTAGTCCCGTACCTACTTCATAGACGAGGTGCTCGCACAGAGCTTGTGCCGTCTTGATTCTCCACATAGGGTAGTTTTCGTTTGACAGGAATTCAACCTTGTAGTTCATAGGCTTGTATGTAGCTGAGTCAAACAAATCCATCGCCCCTGCGGGCACATTGAGCACATTTGCTGCGGACTGCGTGTATGTGCCTTTCCCACTACCCCCGGCGTTCCCACTAGCCGACCCGCCAGTTATTCCTGAGCTAGGCGGCGTTGACATGACGTTTAGGCTTTTGACTGCGTGTGATTACTGTGGTTCTTCTTCGGCTGTGCAGATTAAAACCGTTCGGGGCTCATAACCTGTAGAACTAGATAATAATCTCAGCACTATATTCAGTGATCATGTTATTTACATGATCAATACCTAGATAATAATCTAGGAGGCATAAATGAGCGCAGCTCATAAAGAGAGAACAAATATACACACCTCAGCACTATATTCAGTGATGAGGTTGCGTATATGCGTGCCATNAAAAAATAAAGGAAAATAATTGAAACTCAGTAACAATATTTACCATAAATAGAAATGATCGGCAAAACTATTCAGTACACAAATAAGGAATAAAGTGTATTAGTCACCGGGTTGAACCAGTGATTGGTAATATATCAACAGTATTGACTTCTACACTAAACTTACTTATATAACTCCTTCCTTTTTCCCGCGGTGTTCGCTTCGTCGATCAAGTTGCAGCGGTCTGTCAGTAATAAGTATACAATTGATTCAGAATAATACATTACTCTGGAATCACTGGCAGATTTATAGTGGGAAAAAAGAATCTTTGGCACAGCCTGAGTACGACCACGTAGCGTCGATCATTTAGTTAGAACTTTTATATTTTCCATCGCGAGGCTGCAGCACAGCAGCAAACTTTACAAACTTTACTCTTATCTCCTCCAGGCAGTGCCAATCGGCGTGCACGAATTTATGAACCATCTTTCCCAGATAATTTTCACAGTTTAGGGCTCTGCTGCTCTTCTTTACTTCTTGGCTTTCAGATCTGGGTGTCATCATCGCCCTGCATTCGAGTCAAACATTGGCAGGACTCGATGTGTATAGTCTAGACAAAAACATGCCCACTATATATCTTACAGTTCTTTCCGTGAAGACGGTTGGCTTACTCGATGATGTCCCCTCCTTCCAGGCCCCTTGAAGAAAGGCTCGTGTTACATGCAGATTTCGATCTTTTTGTTAAGGATTTGAGTAAAGAGCTTGCGTCGGTATCAATTGGCCATGGTGGCTTTTCAGATGTTTACAAGTACACGAATGCGGACGACAATTCTGAGAACTTACCTTTCTATGCGATCAAGTCCTTTAGGCTGTTTGGGGAAAATCTAAACCCGGCGGCTTCTGAGGGTAAGTGACGATTTCACTTGCTGTAATGTGGACGCACTTCTGTTCTTTGTCTCTATGGTTATCGTTATAAGGGTGAACCTACCCTTCCTTGAAAAACCGCACGGCTAATAGATACTTTCGCGATAATGTTCGGTCGACTTCTGGAGATTTGTCAGCCTTCTCCCTCTGTTTCGCTTTCGTTGGTAGAAGTAGTACACAGAGACATCCGAGGAGGAAGCCCTGTTTTGAACGGTATCGACTTACTAATCATAGTATAAGCTCATGGGTATATATTTTCAGGACATTGTACTGGTCTCCGACGACGGGGACGCACTCTTAGCCGACTTTGGGTTGTCTTCGGCTATCTATTTGGACGGTATGGGATTTACTTCTGCAAGCGATGAAAATGATGAAGCTGTACGTTGGATGGCAGTGGAGTACAGTGGAGTATTTCGATCTCAAAATTGGACCGAAGTCTCCGAAACTGTCCTGCGATATCTGGATGTTTGGATGTACTTGCTTGGTTTGTATTACAAAGTCTTGGAACTAGTTTTATTTATGTCGCTCTGACATAATTGAATCAGGAACTGTGGCTAGGTAAATCACCGTATTTCGATGTTCAGTATGAATATCAAGTGCTTATGAAGGTCGAAGCTATATGTACCCTGTGTTGGATCCGGGATCCGGAAAATAGGCCACTCGTTGACACACTACGAGAAGTGATCAAGTGGGTTTTATACCGTGCGGCCTATAGCTATCTACTGATAATATCTCTGACGATGTTTGAAGTTTGTTCTATCAGAGAAGTCCCATTCCGATATCAAATTACACGAAGACTTGTTACCGTCCAGCATTCCCAGAAGTCCCACCGCAAACGATGAGATTCAGTTTGCGACTTCAAATGATAGCGCAATAGATTTGAGGTGGTGCAGAAAGATAGACATTCCTCATCATTATCCAGCATTATTATCGATGAAGATGCTAGTAAGCCGTCGCCCACGATAAAAACACAGTTCAACTTGTTGACGGGCGTCTTGTCTTATTTTTGTCGTGCAGATCCCGAAACCCGCACTAAAAAACCGGGATCCATGCATAGTGCAAGTTCCTCTAATCCAGAAAGTTTGTCACTGGATACAGATGCATCGATAATTGAAGACTCACTGGGTTCGCTACCGTGGTAGATCGTGCTTCCCCCTCTGCCACCGTCCATCGAGTTAATAATTAGATTTATATCTTGCTGTGAGTGTCAGGAGCTGATACGTTGTTATGACTAATTTGAAGGTTGCACCAGGTGCTAGATAAGTTTAGCATGGCCATTTCGCATCCCGACGGCAAGCACGCATGTTAGACTATAGTGAAAGTAACTCGGAAGGCGTGTACACCTTTGAATGCATCAGTGAGTCCATCCCATTTACTTTCGATCTGTTTCTGAGCAGATACCAGTCGATAGTGAAAAGTAAGTTGTGGCGAATGGCTATACTAAGAAGGAAGCCAAGGAAGCAGCATCATAGTATGCACTTGAGAGAATTTGTGCGGCCTTTCTCTGCCTTCTAATTTAATGCATATGCTAAAATATAGCTTCGCATACTCGGTTTAGATCGCGACGATCCGTCCCAGTTCCCGATCCTAAGACATTCACCAATTTTTAATAAGCATTTGAGAGACTACAGGTGGACAGGCCACTTCCAACGAATTGTACGAACTCAGGATCCTGAAGGACATGAGGGACTCGCCTCTAAGGCATATCTTCAATGTTTGTCGCTTTACTGCGTGGAGAACAGATTTTTGTTGACTTCAAGGGAAACAAGTGACGGACTTGGATTGGCCGACGAATTCGGCTTGACAAGTGAGCAAGCATTAGAGAAAGCGTGTCACAACGCCGCGCGTGCATGGAGAAATGCATATGAACTGGCTCTCAGAAACTGAAATTGTATTGTATAGTGACTACTAATCCTGCATACTAGTAATGATTCTCAACTGCTCTCAACATCCATGTATATGGAGTTGGAAGATATGTCTATTGTAATAGTCAGCTCACGAGCTCGAGATTATCGAGATCATCTCTGTCTTCACATTTGGCGCTGAGTCCTAACTCATTTCTGGTGTCCGTGAACTATTGCTTCAAACTCAATGTATCTTATTGTACTGCTTTTCTCTTGTGCTTAGAATAGATAAGGACAAAAGCTTGACTATCATGTCCACACATCCAAACACGTTCCTCTTAGTACATGCCATATTAATATTTAATATTAATATGCGGCTTACGGACTCCCCGGGTCATCAGCCATAACAAAACAAAAGCCAAACAAGGTGGACACATCTTACATTTTGAATCCAATTGGCAGATAACTACGATTGAACTTTGATCCCTCTAGACATTTCGTTGATTCTGACCCTACACCTGCATCTGACACGGTGCTGTGCGCTAATGGATGCTGTATGAATTCGATCTTTACGTGACCCTGCAGTGCCGTGCCGGCGAGGGCAGATGTCCGAGTCGCTCGTGCAGATTCCTTCGAGTTCACTGCCCAGTGCCCACGCATAATCATCAGCCTCATGGAGGGAAACAGCATAGCTCCGGAAGTCCCACAAAATGTCTGAATGGACTTGAAAGGTCGCTGTGTAAAGTTGGCACATATTAGGGGATAACACACGCAGACACGCAGACGATACATCGTGGTGCTTTCAGGTTCGACTCGAATACCCTCCGCTGCCCCGCTACGATGTCCTTTATAGTGGACTCAAATAACGGTACTCCGGCTCCTCAGCCGTCGTCTTCCTCGAGTCCAGAACCTAGTGTGGCTGATCTAAGCAAAAAAAAAACTGGAAGAGGTCAATAAGGATCCCTTTGCCCGCGGTGGCTAATCTTCCGTCTACAAGTACAGAGCTCGCCGTCACACTGCCGAAGCTTCAAACACAGAAAATGTATTCTTTGCCGTCAAAGTTTTCAAGTTTTGCTCGAATGATACAAGTCTGGAGCGATTGATTAAAGTGAGATTTAACATTTCTTCTAACTTTCGCTACTTATCGAGTACCCGAAAGAATCTAATGCGAGAAATAGATGCGTGGATTCTGCTCCAACATCCAAACGTTTTAAGGCCGCATGGTGTAGTGCGTAGACCTGACAATGATGTGCCGTGTTTAGTTTCTGACTTCATGGAAAACGGTACATCCGCTGCGTACATTCGAGATCCACTTGAAGCAAACTTGATACGTAGGGATTGTCCTATCTACACAGCCAAAACATCGTACATGGCGATATCAAAGCCGTGAGTATGATCAGCTTTACAATAAAGGAGTGGTTACGAAGTCCAGACTCAGGACAACATTTTGGTGAATCGATCTGGTGAAGCCTGTGTCGGAGATTTCGGGCTTTCGAGAATGTTGAGACTTGATGGATCTGCAACGCCTACGACTACGGACGGTAATAGGGCCAGTCGTCGGACGGCCGTTGAGTTTCTGAATAACAATAACGATCTGATCGCTCCTACGAAAGCGGGGGATGTCTGGAGCTTTGGATGCACGGCACTAGTGAGTTATTTACAATATGAGAGAATGGCTTTCCTTACTGTTATGCAACATAGGAACTGTTTTCAGGAAGATTCCCATACTTTAATATCAAAACGGTTCCACAAGTAATACCAAGTTTAAATAGACAACAACTACCGAAAATACCCCCTTCAGGCTGGCTGCTTCGAAATGACTATGAAAAACACAAGGAGGGATTAACCACTTTATGCTCCCTGTGTTGGATTATAGACTCCGCGCGCAGACCAAACATGGATATAATTACATCTGTCGAGTAAGCAAAATGTTTGGTAGTCAAAGTAAGTCTGCTCTCAGATGTTATACTGCTTAACGCTAAAATGCTTTAGCTCCGCCATTTGCAAACTCGAATTATTTTGAATAACAAATAGTTACCGATGATATACAAGCCTTGGTGCTCCATCGTGCGCGTCCTCGAATGTAAAATTTGTCGACTCACCCATGGATCAATCAGTTGAAAGCAAAACAGTCCCAAATTCAGCGGCAGCGCCGTGGTTGGCAATACCTGCACCACCTGCACTGACTATTGAGTCAATGCTTTAACCTCTCGGCAAATGTATGCGCATATCCTTCGCCTAAAATATTACAACTCATGATTTACCTGGCCTACTAGCTGCTCAAAGTTTTCTACATGAGTATTGTCAAAAGTACAATGCTAGTATTCGTTACGAGTCCGATCCGGCTACGGGACCATCGCATAATCCTACACATAGTACGAGATGCAAAGGTGAATCTATCGTAGTCCTATATTGCACAGAATTATACTAATTGGCTACTTCAGTCAGGGAAAAGGAGTATGGAAATGGCACTAGTGAAGTAACGAAGAAGCAATCGAAAGAGCTTGCCGCTTTACGCGCATTGGAAAGACTGTGTAAGCTCTCTCTTTGTCTGTGTCGGCTTACGCAGCGAGATATAATTATACTCTGGGAGTAGACCTAGAGAATTCTTCGCAGTTTCCTAGCTTGCGCTATTTTCCCTTCTTTAGGAAACACTTGGAGAATTATACTGGTTTTGAGTGGAGCCCGTCATCTAAGTCCAATAATCAAGGTGTATTGGTTCATACCATTACCCTCAAAACATTAAACCAATGCTCACATAAAAACATCAGTTAACGGAGTTGTCTTGGGCGTCGGATTAGGATTAACGATATCTGAAGCGAAAGAGCATGCCGCTCAGAATGCTGCAGACGTGTGGCGAGGCGGCCCTCCGAGTCGAGTCTAGATAGACTCAGGCTAACAAAGGATACAGAACATTGCGCGTTTGTGGACTCAGAGTGTCAACGCCAAGGCTCAGGCAGCCTATTGTTTCTACTGTTCTTCAGCATATTAGCTATATCCAGCGTGAAAATTGCAGTAAAACTTATTAGTTCGGAACAAACTTCAGAAATGTATGAAGGCAACGAGTCCCAAATGGGTTTTACGTAAGATTTAAAATCGATAACTTATTACCATGCAATAGTTTTCAACAACTTGAAGTCTTGAACGCAACCCGAAATCTTCACGACCATACTATGTGAATGTATCTTTTGCTTCCGACCATGCATCTGATACAATGCTGTGTAGTAGATGCTTTATGAATTGAAAATTCTACGGCGTTACTGGCGGGGACAGCGCGGGAATCAGATCATTCAGATGTCGACTCTTACTGCTGTATCCACGCATGTCAACTCATTGCCAGTGGAAGTATCGAAAGCATAGCCCAGGAGCTGTGAAAGACGTTCTACTATCGCTTAAACTTGGTGATACATCGTCTGGGATATCACCGTACACAGAAAAGAACTTACGCTCATGTCCTCCGTTACGACGACGTCTGTCCTGGTAACTTCTACTGTGGGACCCCTATTCCTCCAGCCGCTTAGTCCGGAATGTCCGGTGGATGACTTGAGCGATATGCTGGAAGAGGTCAACAGTCAGCCATTTGCTAGCGGTGGCTACGCTTTCGTTTACAAGTATAGAGCTCGTCGCTGGTCTGCGGTTGAATTCTCAACGACAAGCAATAAACTGTTTGCTGTCAAATCGCTGAAGATCTGTTCAAATGATTCGAATCTAGAGCAAACTATCAAAGTGAGCATTACGGTCCTGTTTTGACTTGTTCTGCTATATTTACGGAATACCGGGAAGAAATTAAAGCGAGAAGTAAATACATGGGTTCTGCTCCGACATCCAAACGTCCTGGGATTACATGGCGTGGTATACAGGACTGATAGCCCGGTTCCATGTCTAGTCTCTGATTTTATGGAAAACGGTACATCTGCTGCATATACTCGAGACACACCTGAAGCAAACCTGATACGTATCGTAAGCAACCATTTGCAAACACGAACATGTTCCTGTACTAAATAGATGCAGCTACGAGGAACGGCGAAAGGTCTATCCTATCTACATAGTCAAAACATTGTACACGGCGATATCAAAGCTGTGAGTACAATCATTCTCAGATAACAAAGCGGTCACGGAGTCCAAACTCAGGACAACATCTTGGTGAACCAATCTGGGGAAGCTTGTGTCGGAGATTTCGGGCTTTCGAGGATGTTAAGACTTGATGGATCTGCAACAACTACGACAACGGACGGTAATAGGGCCAGTCGTTGGACGGCCGTTGAATATGTAGATTTCGAAAACGGTCCGAAGGCTCCCACGAAGGCGGGTGATGTCTGGAGCTTTGGGTGTACAGCACTAGTGAGTTATTTACGATATGAGGGCATAGTTCTCCTTACTCTTATGCGTCATAGCAACTGCTGTCGGGAAAGCTTCCGTACTACGATATAAAAAACTCAATGCAGGTAGTGATCAGTTTGACGCAGGGAAGATTGCCCAAATTTCCCCCATATGGGTATTTATGTCGGGACGATTTTGAAAAATATAGAGAGGGAATAAGAGCGTTATGTTCCCTTTGCTGGATCAAAAACCCTAAATACAGGCCAGACATGGACACTGTTGCATCAATTGTCAAGTAAGTATAGTACAGTCCATTGATCGGACGAATCTTCTAGCCCACGCAATCCTTATGCCATTCTTATCAGCTCGTTTTGCTTGGAAGGAGGGTCTTGCGGCAGTGCTACCCCCGTGAATCCAGATAGTAACGCAGCTACGACTGCGGATTCTGACTCAACACATACCTCTGCCGAAACCGATTTCTCTGTGGCCGGAACCGAAGTCAGAGGAAGCGCATTGTCTAGGACGTTAGTGCTTCGCAGGAACGTCTCACGTTCCTCCTCCTCGTCCACCATCACGCCTAGTGATATTAACGATCAAAGTGAGTCTGGAAGGAAGGGCTCATTAATTAGGCATTCTTGTGCTGAATACTGAGTAGCTCTGCCAGTTGCTGAACCGGAGAATATCGATCATCAACCTGTTATTATCGATGACCCTTATAGTTTAGTTTCTCCTTCGCCTCTGGAGAATGAAAAAACGAGAGATGACTCGACTATGCATCAAAATGCTGAAACTGCTAGTAAGGAAAGTTTGTCTAGTCCAGTGCCATGGTCAACAATACCTCCACCTCCCACGCCATCCATCGAATCAATTCTAACAAATCTCTGCATATGTATGTGATGAACCTCTCGTATAGACTCAGAAATCACAACTTATCGAATGTACTAGCTGCATCGACTGCTCTGCATGAGTATTTTCAAATACGGGGGAACAGTGCTCATCTGCTATACAGATCTGAGCCATCTGGACCACCGCACAATCGTACGCATAGCGTAACCTGCTTAAGTAAGTTGATCACAAACTTGAGTTCTTCGTACTCGCAATATAGTGATTGACCACTTCAGTCCGAGGGCAGGTGTATGGGAATGGCAGTAGTGGAAAGGTAAAAAAATCAAGAGAACTTGCTTCTTTACGCGCGTTGGAAAGACTCTGTGAGCTCTTTCTTTTTTTACGGCTGTTTCACGAAGTAGCGAGAAGAATGAATACTATGAAAATAGATCAAGAGGATCCGTCACAATTTCCTAAATTACGATATAGTCCTATTCTAAAGGCCCACATGAGAGGCCATCCAGATTTTGAATGGAGCCACCCATCTGCTCCTCAACTCAACGATCAAAACGAATGGGTTCAAACAGTGACTCTCAGGTGTATGTTCANTTTTTTTCTTAACTATGAAAAGGCAGTAAGAACTCACTTGGAAATAATAGTAAACGGAGTTATCTTGGGCATTGGGCATGGCCCAACAAGAGACGAAGCATGGGAGCAAGCTGCTCGGAACGCTGCAAGTGTATGGTGAGGCATCTCTGCAGAAAGAGGAATGTAGATTACGTTCTAGTCTAGATATTAGATAGAATGTATCTCTTCTTTTCCATAATAGACCTACCGGGTAAATTCTCATTTCTTTTTGCAGCGTGGCTGTTCGCCTTCCTAATTTCGTTTGAACCCTCGCACTATATTGAGCTGTGACTGTTGAGAGAGACCACATCGCGCTTTGTGAATAACATAAATATCTTAGCACGAGGCGAGTTTAAGCACTCGTGAACCCCTAAGTTCCCTAGGCTGCGTATTCGGCCACTGCCATGAGACTGCGGTGACACGGAGCAACTTGAAGGGGGCACTGCGGACCAAGGTAGTGAGGCAGTTCATAGATCAGTGGTTTTAATAGGATCCAATAGCAGATAAATAGCCCTTCAGCAGCTGCTGGTTACTTACACCCCCCACATATTTCTGATTTAACGTACCGTTCCTTAGAGAATATGTCAACAATTAATTGGCCGCCGGTTGCACCCCCTCCCGTTGACATAGGATGGAACCCCCAAAACAGTTAGTATTGACAACTTTCTTAAAACATTCGCGCTACTTGTCCGAGTCACTGTTTTCTCAATCTCATTTGTTTGTCGTAGGCCATAGAACAGCCCTCAATAATGCTTGTGTTATTGGTGGCATGGCCGTCCGTTTCGCGCAATCTGAGACGGGCCAGGGACATAATCCGCTGTGGGAATCCATTTGCTTTCGTATGTATATCACGATCATGTCGAATCCTCGATAGCTACTTATCATTTAAATTTAAAAAACTTTAATCAGTCGATGATAATGAATATGGCCGAGCGACCGCATTTGCTGTCAAATCTGCTCATAACGAGTCTGCTCGACTAGCTCTCCTTCGACTAAGTGAAATTTAATTTGGGATATCAAGCTACAAATTTCCATACTCACCGACTCTCCTCCCAGAGAGAGAGAATCCGGCCTGTCTTCATGACGGGCGGGCATACTATCCTATTTTCAAGGATTACATGGAAAAGAATAGTTTATCGGAAAGGATAACATTTACCGAGACTCAGTCAGGACCCGCCCATTGTCGGAGTTGGACATGCATTGTAAATTGTACGTATCTTTCAATCAAATTTCTTCTGCAATTCAAGTTTATCATTCTTTATAAAACGACTTCTGGTACAGTGGATAATGAACCGATAGGAGAAGGCACAGGGAATACAAAGAAAGGGGCACGGGAGAGTGCCGTTGTCGATGCAGTAAAGGTCTGGGGAAAGAAATAGTACACACAGTCACGGTGTATGTATCTCGCCACTTGAATTCCTATTTATGGGATATGTATGTATCTCCGCTTGAAGTATCGTTCTCGCGTTTTTCTCGCATCGAGTCGATTAATCCACACAACCACTTTCTCTTCTTAACACAAAAGACTTTGCTAGGTGAATAGAGATCAAATACGTGTGTCAAGTAAAGTGTCAACATCCATTGCGTGTGGAACGCGTTAGACACAGATTCATATCCTTGCCCTATTCTTTGAACGCGTTTCTTTGGTCAACGCGTGGCTATTAATCCTGGCTGACCCGTTCTTTATAGTATGCGTGAAATCGTCCATATTCAGACTGGCCAGGTATGTTTGTGCGCGTGATATGTGTAGAGAATATCTCTAATATTTGCTTTTCTTTTGACGATCAGTGTGGTAACCAGATCGGTACGCGCATGCTATGTATCATATTGCCTTCACGTTCTTTTTCTAACAGCAGTCACCCAGGCGCTAAATTTTGGGAGGTTGTCTCAGATGAACATGGTATCAACACTGATGGCGAGTATACGGGCACGAACGACCTGCAGCTCGAGAGAATTTCCGTTTACTACAATGAAGCTGGCACAAATAAATATGTTCCGCGTGCTGTCCTCGTTGATTTGGAACCTGGCACGATGGATTCCGTACGTAGCGGACCTCTTGGTGGATTGTTCCGTCCGGACAATCTTGTTTTCGGTCAGAATGGTGCGGGAAACAACTGGGCGAAAGGACGTGAGTACAATGGAACTCAGACAGATTTCAATATTTTTAAGTGTTCCTGTGTAGACTACACCGAGGGTGCTGAACTCGTTGACTCTGTACTCGATGTGGTGAGGAAAGAGGCTGAAGGTACTGATTGTCTTCAGGGTAAGTAAAGTCTAGTTTAATTATCATATTGCTCCAACCAATGTCATACGTTTGATATACTACTTAGGCTTCCAGATCACGCACTCGCTTGGTGGAGGTACTGGTGCTGGTATGGGTACATTATTGATCGCGAAGATTCGTGAAGAATACCCAGACCGGATGATGTGCACGTACTCAGTTGTGCCGAGTCCGAAGGTGTCTGATACCGTCGTTGAGGTAAATTTCAGGCTTGTCATCAGTGGAGCTGCTCTTTCATTACGCTGCCTTACTTCATTAGCCGTACAACGCCACGCTTTCTGTGCATCAATTGGTCGAGAACTCTGATGAGACCTTCTGCATTGATAACGAAGCGCTATATGAAATCTGTTTTCGCACATTGAAGCTGAGTACTCCGACGTACGGCGATCTCAATCATCTCGTTTCGATTGTCATGAGCGGTGTCACAACTTGTCTTCGTGTACGTGCTCTGATTTTCTACCTGCAGTTGTTGTTCACAATATATTCGCTTAAGTTCCCTGGTCAGCTCAATTCTGACATGAGGAAGCTAGCCGTTAACATGGGTGAGTTAATTTAGGAAATGGTAAAAATAGTAGACTGATCTTAATGTATAGTCCCGTTCCCTCGTCTCCACNTTTTTTATGGTTGGCTTCGCTCCATTGACCGCCCGTGGAAGTTCCCAATACCGCGCTGTTACTGTTCCAGAACTCACCCAGCAGATGTTTGATGCCAAAAACATGATGGCTGCCTCTGATCCTCGTCATGGTCGTTACCTTACCGTACGTCTTAGTTTTGCCTGCTTAAATATTACTTTTATCTTAAGATCAATGGGGAAAGGTCGCTGCTGTGTTCCGCGGCAAGGTGTCTATGAAAGAAGTTGAAGAGCAGATGCAGAGCGTACAGAACAAGAACTCGGCTTACTTTGTTGAGTGGATTCCAAACAATGTGCTGACTGCGCAATGCGACATTGCACCTCGTGCTATGAAGATGGCCGCTACGTTCTTAGGTAATTCAACCGCTATCCAAGACCTCTTTAAGCGTGTCAGCGACCAGTTCACTGCTATGTTCAAACGTAAGGCTTTCTTGCATTGGTATACCCAAGAGGGTATGGATGAGATGGAGGTTGGTCAACTATTTGTTCAATTATAAAATTATATCGCTTATTATATATTCACTTAGTTTACGGAAGCAGAATCAAACATGCAGGATTTGGTCGCTGAATACCAGCAGTATCAAGACGCTACGTAAGTGCCTGCCTTATTGATATCATTGTTGTTGTTGACAAGTGATAAATTGTTCTCTCTGACGCTTAAAAGTCTGGACGAGGGCGAATACGAAGATGAACTTGCAATCGAAGAGGAGTTTGTCGCTGAAGAGGAGCAATGAAAATTTAACGGTTTGCTTGTTTTCTTTGTTCCTCTTTTTCTTATAGTCCTGTCGTTTTTCCATATTCCCTGTAACTGTTTCCCCACTATGTCTAATGATGTCACGACACACCGCTTTAGCCTCAATCAAAATCCAGCCTTCGAGACGTACTAGCTATCATTCTATGCCCATCGAAATGAATGGTTTTTTTTTATACACCATTTATACCCTTTTGTTCTTCGGTAAATGAAAATAGAATGAGTTGTGAAAGAACATAACAAGCATATTTGAGAATCACTGGGTAGGAGATACGTTGTCTGCGGACTGCAGTTAGATCATTAATAGTTAATAGTAGGACAACTTAAACATTCCACTCGTCACTCATTGCTTAACCGAAAACAAAAAATGGCATTTTCAAAAAAGAGGTGAACAATAAATCGTAACGCAAACATGTAGAACATTTTTTAACTAAAATCAGGTGATGAAAAACTTATCTACTTTCACTCAACCTTGTGAAGCATTAAGAGCGAAGAATGTCTATACGGCCGTTAAAAAGGTATTAGGATGTGTATAAAGGAACTTACTCGTCGGGAAAGCGAATGAACGCTTGACCCCTCCCCCCGCATCTGCCGTTGAAGTTACTACCTCCGTGCTCGTCTCGACAGCCGTACTCGTTACGACCTCCGTGCTCGTCTCGATCGCCGTGCTTGTTACAACTTCCGTGCTAGTCTCGATCGCCGTGCTTGTCACAACCTCTGTGCTAGTCTCGAACGCCGTGCTGGTCACGAAAGCCGTGCTGGTTTCGAAGGCCGTGCTAGTTACAAATTCGGTGCTCGTTGCAGTCTCGAAAGCGGTTTGGGTGATGACCTCAGTACTCGTCTCGACGGCTGTGCTCGTCACCACCTCCGTACTCGTGACTGTCGAAGTCGCTACATCTCCAGAACCGTCGGTAACAGTCGTAGTCTCTGGCGGAGCTGTTGCCGTCGATACTTCGGTAGTCGTCTCGGTAGATGTCTCCGTAGCAGGAGGAGCATCAGTTGCTGTCTCGGTGGTCGTCGTGGTCTCAGTCACAGTACCCGAAGGCTCGTCTGTCGGCGTATCTGTCGGCACAGACGTATCTGTTGGCTCCGTGGTGTCGGTAGGCTCGGAGGTGTCGGTAGGTTCCGATGTGTCTGTCGGCTCCGATGTGTCAGTAGGCTCGGACGTGTCCGTGGGCTCGGCCGTATCGGTAGGCTCGGCCGTATCGGTAGGTTCCGCCGTATCGGTGGGCTCGGAGGTGTCGGTAGGGTCGGAAGTATCGGTAGGCTCAGAGGTGTCTGTTGGCTCAGAAGTGTCGGTCGGCTCGGAGGTGTCGGTCGGCTCAGACGTATCAGTAGGCTCCGAAGTGTCAGTAGGCTCCGATGTGTCGGTGGGCTCTGATGTGTCTGTTGGCTCCGACGTATCTGTTGGCTCGGACGTGTCCGTTGGCTCCGACGTATCGGTAGGCTCCGACGTGTCAGTTGGCTCGGACGTGTCTGTAGGTTCGGACGTGTCTGTAGG
>SGPK01000541.1:0-15419 GCA_004802695.1 Phellinidium pouzarii
GCAGCCGTCTGTGAGCGTGCCCGCCCGTGACGTGACGACCCGGACGCACCCGACATGCCCGTAAACGAATGACAATTAACGGATTACATACTGCATATAGACGATTACTCACACTCACACTTTCCGACAGCGGATTCTAAATTATTATTTCAGGACCAATTTCCCGGCAGCGCTTTCTGATGCATCCTGCCCTCTGCAGTTTGCATGAACGTCTTTGGAAACTTATCCAGGCCAACTGCTTTACGATTCTTCAATTGTTTGACTATCGCCAAGGCGCAATCACCCACCTCTCTGAGTTTCAGTATGATGTCCGAATATTCAACAAGAAACGAAGCCGCACGTTGGAACAGGGTATGCATTTGCTGCTTATCAGTCTATTTGAGCAAGGATACGACAGCGGTTGTCTGTCCAGCTGGCAGAATCGATGGAGCTCTTCCACAAGTACTTCAAAGCGGAATGTGAGCAGGTGTCTCGAGTTGAAGATCACTTAAAGAGACATTCAATCTTCTAACGAAACACAATTTCCGTCAGTCGAGCGCGTGTATAAGGTGCGGAGCGTCTTGGGAACTCGCTCGCTCGACCTTTGTTCTCATCGATGCTCCTAGCTCGCGGACGGGTCGTTTACAAATTACCGCATGTCGCTGCAAATGTTCCTGCGAGAGGCGGACAGCCTTAAAAACCGTGCGTCACTGGCGCGTCTATATATCGTTATATCGATTACCTCCAGCCTCATCCTCGCTCACAGATCTTGAGGCACATCATTCGATCGAAGAAGTGCGTTCGTCCACTCGGCATGTTTCCATTATCATTACGCTGTTCGTGGCTGAGATGTTCTATGATTAGCGCTTCATATTCCCGGTGCTGGCAAATAAGATGCCGTCGTTCGCCGAGGACGACCAGCATAGGAAGTCTCACGAGGCCATTCATGAGGGTAAGGCGGTGTGGCATTTCTTATGTCTATCTTCTATTATTTCCTTTTCCTACAATGAATCTTGAAACTCATGATATAAATTGCAGGTCTGAACAAACTCGGCGCGTTGACGCGCGAGTTCCGCGAAACCCCCACCAGCTACTCTCCAGAGCGGATGTGCGGGTGCCTCGAGTCCTTCAGGCAAGTCCGGTTTAAATATCATCCCTCAGCTCCTGTGTGGTTTCCCCACCCTACACATTTCTTTCACCCCATCATACCGCCTTCATTGAAGTGATTGCCCTATTAGCGCCGCATCGCGCTCAATGTATCAACTTCTGTTTTTGGGAAGCAAAGCAACCGGCCGCAAGCCTCTGTACACATTCTTCTTGGTCATGGGCTAACCTAATTTTAATAATAGGGAAGTGCTAATGCGACATTTAGACGAGGAAGTCGCAGACCTCTCGGGCGATAATATGAAGAAGTTCTGGACGCTCGAGGAGGTGGACCGTATATCGATATGAAGTAAAGCAACCGCCTGCAAGTTTGCATTTTTTAAAACTCACTGCAAGCTGTGTATGTCATATACAAAGTTTAACGACTGCGGAAATGGATGGCCTCGTATGCGCTGTTTGACGGAGCCGAATTTTAAACATTGACAGAAAAGCTTCCCAAGCCAAGCCTTGCAATTCAACAAATTCAGTGCTTTTGGGGGAGATCTTAGAGCGGCGCGAATATCAATTGCTGTAGTTAAGATAGAAAATGTCTTGACAACCATCCGCAGTCGTGCGCAGCGATTCGAGAAAGAGAAAGAATGGGATAAAAATACATTGAATTTTAATAGACATCCGGGAGTATGTTGTTTTGCGGGGGGCGTTCGAAAGACGCGTACGGTCGAGTACGGGCATGTGTAAACTGAAGAATATAAATATTACATTACTATTATTACTATTGACTTCAGAACGGGTATGACGTTGCCTTACATAAAGGACTAGAAATCCGATGCGCGTCCGCCAAAGCTCCAATCGCCGTGACGGACAGGGTCACGCTTAGGGCCGTTGACTTCGCCGGTGACGGGGTTCGTGTCACCCTCGAAATCGGGAGGAGGGGGACAGCGTGCGTCGGGATGGAGCTCGTTACCCTTGGCCTCTGCAGCACCTGTGGGAGACGATGCCGGAGCCGCGCTGCGCGGACGAGATCCTCGAACTCACGCTGTTCTTTGGGAGGGAGAGGCGGCGGTGCTGGGCGGTGCAGAGGCGAGGCGGAGAGGGGACGGACGGAGAGTACTAGTCGTGAGGTGCGTGAGGTGTGTTGAAATGACTTGAGCATAGGCGACAACATGGTGGTCGAGCGGGAAGGACGGCGGCGCGGGAAGACGCGTCCGAAATGGCAACCGAGACCCAATATTAATATTAATAATGAAGCCCTAATATGTACATATACTTCCCGGTTGGATCGGGAGCGCCGTTAACGTTAGGGGCTGGCGGACCCGCGATGGGATATTAATAATTAATATTCTTATTTCTTTTTTCACGCGGGGTCTCGGTGTAGACGCGATTGGCAACTCAGAGGTCCGCAGCACCTGTAACTTACTTTTATGTTTTCTACAAAGACAGCCCGTCCGTCGTGAGTTGAGTTCGCTGTCCTCTCGTCTCCCCCTCTCTACTCACCCAGCCTCCTCGTCGACGCAAAGGAGTCTCCAGGTTTGCGTCCGCGCAAGCCTGCATGTCGGGTCCCACTTTCTCCATCAAACTCGATGAATTCAAGCCGGAGCCGTCTCCAGGGCCGTCCTTCGCTGCGCCCGCAGCTCACACTAGGAAGTCGGACCGTGCCTGCGACTTCTGTCGTCGCCGAAAGACGCGTTGCGACGGCGCGCCGACCCCCAACTCCAAATGCACAAATTGCAGACGGAATCAATGTCCGTGCACCTTTCTGTGAGTCTCCCGCCGCCTTCGCACGTGTAGTACTGGCTCATCTTCTGGGACTTAGAGAGGCCTCTAGACCCCGTGGTCCACCTAAAGCGTCAGTGGATAGCTTGTATGCTACGGTGCTCCCAGAGACTTACCGTTAAGATCGGTTGAATATGCAGGTATGTAACTGCACTCGAGGATCGCATAGAGCGTTTCGAACGTCTATTCAAAAGGGTGCGCAGGACAAGTTTTGATGATTTGTGCAAGTATATACTGACTCGAATCTTCTTTCTAGCTTCGTCCAGAGGCCGATTTCACAAACGTCCTTGGCCCGCCAATACCCCGCGGGTCGTGGAGAAACAACGGGGACAGCGATACTCCTGGTCCGTCTAATAGTCCGGATGCACCGTGGCCAAGCTCGCAGCGGTCTTCCTCAAGACAACCCGCATACATCCCCTCGAATTCCTCGATCCTCCCACGATATGAAAGGGTCTCACCCTCGGAAGACTCTATTCCCTCTGACGACGGGCTTAGCCTTAGTGAATGGCCCCCTAGTCGCCTCCCAGCTCAGAGAGAATCACGTCTCCCAGCTGTGCCGACAGAAGACCCTCTCATGCAAGAGTACCTCAGCGTCAATGAAGAAGGCAGCAGCATACGGTTTCATGGAAAATCCTCNTTTTTTTCCTCTTGTGCAAGTAGCACGTCACTATATGCGCGCTAATGTTACCCTATCTGACAAGTGTCACATGGGCCTTTGCAATATACCTAAAAAGCGGCTCGATGCATACTGGACCTTGCCTCCGGTGACCATATTTCAGGATTTAAAATTTATCTGCTTCTTTCTCATTCTCCCTTTATTTAATATAGTGGGAAGAAGCTTGGCAGAGTAAACACTCTGCTTGTGTATCTTCGTCCACCTCGTACGAGCAGCCCCCCTCACTGTATACGTTCCCGCCATCGGACCTCACATTCCCCCTCATCTCGCTCTTTTTTCACCACGTGAACTCGATGTTNCCCCCTTCTGCATGCACCGACGTTTTTATGCGCAATTACATGACGGCCTGCACCTGCGCGATGCGCAGTTCGCGGGAACCGTGTGGTGCCTGATGTCTATCGGCTCGCGCTGGAGCGAGGACCGCCGCGTTCTCTGGGACGGCTNGGGGTGCAGAGCCGGCGGAGGCCGGGAAGACAAGCGACCGCGGCGTAGATTGGGCAAGCGCCGGGTGGCGGTTCTTTCTGCGGAGTCTAGGTAAGAGAGGCTATGATTCTGACCCCTGCTTCCTTGAGTTTCTCTGATTTTATTTCGCGTGAAGATGGCCCTTCGTCTACGGTAACCTCTCATGACCCGCCCTCCTTATTCGATCTTCAATTCTGTTCTGTAAGTTCCATTTTATTTTCTGTAATGCATCCCCCCGTTATCTGATGAACACGCTTCGTTTGGTAAGCTTGGTGCGATGTTCCTCCGGGGGGTCGTCAATCCACCCAGCAGGCTGGGTAATGATAGGCACTGGTTTACGCAAGGCAATGGACGTCGGAGCGCATCGCAAAAGGGTATACGACACCAAACCAAGTGTCGACAATGAGCTGTGGAAAAGAGCATTCTGGTGAGCTATTTGGTAAATGTATATTGACCCCGCCCAACTTTGCTGTATTTCTGCCCCCTTTTTCTTTCCCCCTTCAGGATGCTCGTTCTATTCGATCGGATAGGAAGCGCAGGTCTCGGTAGACCATGTTGTGTTCGTGAAGAAGAGTAGGCTCTTCACTCCATTTTCCCTGACTTCTCTGGGTCCCTGATATCTTGAACACATACAACAAACAGCTTCGACTTGGATCTTCCCTTGGAAGTAGACGACGACTACTGGAAATCAGGAGATTCTTATCAGACAGCATTCACACAACCCATTGGGAACCCGTCGGTGGTCTCCGGCTTCGTCTCCTTGCTGAAACTGACTCAAATTATGGCGCATGCTTTGCGAACAATCGTGGGTCATCGATCGCCTTTTTCTTTCTCGCTGCAAAACCCTGACGACAGAGCGAAAAAAAAAAAAGTACTGTATCGACAAGTCAAAGGTCCTCCTTGGGCTTGTCAGTGACGACTGGCAAGAACAAATTGTCAGCCAGCTAAATACTGCATTGGATGAATGGGTCGAAAGCGTCCCAGAGCATCGTGAGTATGTTGTCTTCTACTGTCTCCCTTCGATTCTCTGACACAGCTGCAGTGCGATGGGCAGCTCACATCGAGAACGAGGTCTTTGCAAATCAGTCCGCTACGATATACTCGACTTATTATCTCGTACTTATTTTGATCTACCGGCCGTTCAGCCAGGCGTCTGTGTACCTTCCTCAGCAGGATGTCCCAGCGAAGCCGAGCAAGCCGTTCCCTTTTCCCGCAGACTCGATTTGTGCGAACGCGGCACACTCTGCGATTCGCATTATCGACGTGCAGACGCGCCGCGGGATGTCCAATGTTCCAAATATGATCAGTGTTGCGCAAATGTGTGCGGTCACACAGCTCATGGGTCTGTATGTGTTGCGGGCGTCACGAGAGAGTGACGCTGGGACGAAGGCGCGCGAGCGTGATCGCATCATGCAGGATATTGAGAGATGTATCCACTGTCTTGAGCTTGTGGAGTCTCGCTGGATTATGGCGAGAAAGTTTATGTAAGTCTTTGTGTTTTTCTGTCCTTCTCTTTCTTTCTTTCTTTCTTCCGGATTTTTATTTTGCAGAGCTATTAAATACATTTTCTTTTCAGACAAAGCTTTTCTGACTCTCTTCCGAGTCCCAGTGATAGTCACGACTTCAAGGGTAAAGAGAAATTTGATTATAACGACGGTCCGCTCGCATCGAGAGTCCCGTCTATTCATATTCAGCCTTCCACATCGGGAGGATCGTCGCAGTCCTGGTCAAGTGCATTCGATGTGCGCCCACTGTCGACGATGAGTGATTCCGAGCAGGCTTTGACGAACCGAGCAAACTGGCGTTGGTTTCACGAGAATCCTACGTTCGCACAACAGCGTATTGGCAAGCGCCATGTGGGGGATCCGCTGCGTCACCACGTCCCACAGCTGGTACCGAGTTCAAATCCGCATGAGGTACGCTTCGTCACGCCAGGCATGGAGGGCGGCTTTGCAAGGCGCGTGGAGATTGACCCGAGGGAATCCTCACAGCTGAGGTCCGCGCCGCCGCTGCCGCCTGTCGTATCCGAAGAACCGATATCCTCGAGGAGCCGTGGTGGAGAGCGTGCGTTGGCATCTGGGCAGGCTCTCTCTATTGTGACCCTGCAGAGCGCGGTGTGTGACGAGCAAGTCGGTGGGTGGAACAGGCAGGCAGCGGCGGTGCGGGTACCCCAGCACCCATACGCGTCCCTGCATCAGACACCGCGACAGGTATACAGGTACAGTGCTTTGATTTTGTTTTATCCGCAGAAACAGCGTAATGCCGCGGACAAGTCGATTAACACCCGTTTGCAGGGTATCTGCTGAGAAACATCTCCCCGGACGAGGAAACACAGGCTTCGTACGCGACGGACACAACTCCATGAGCTAAGTGTCTGGGAAGATCACTTATTCGTGATGCGTGGAGTTTACGCTTGGAGCGCGAGCGCGACGGTCTCTGATCGGTCGGAACTGTCTCTTCGTGTACCTCGCCTCGACGACAAGGCGAGGACTGGTGATTGACAACCCACCTCTACATACATAGACCACGGCGCAGCTGTCTATCAGACACCCACGCGAGCCACACGTACTTACCGATGCCCAAGCATCGACGTTCTCTGAATTATTTACTGGAATGTGTTGTATTTGAAGAACATGTCGAATGAATATGCCACTTATATAGAGTCCAGACAGGGGGTCAGCAACGCCTTTTTTTCCTTACCAAAAGTGGAAAACGATACGTTTTTGAACTCAGTCACGTCTTCCGTCTTCCATCAGACATGCAGGCTCGCTAAGTACATCCCTATCTTTTCTTCTTAACTCCCGTTGTTGTCGCCATCGTCGTCCTGCTCGTCGCCACGAACTGCGAGCAAGGCTCGTCCACCATCGTGTTCGATAAAATTCGCCAGCTCGTAATCCTCTTTTGACCTGGGTCCTTTTATTTTGCCGCTCGTTCCATTCGTGCCCTCTTCCTTTTTTTTATTAATTAGTACACCGATCATCATCCTGTAAAAATGGGTTGCGCGCAATCCATGGCTGTCGACGAGGAGGCTAAGGCCCGTACGTATCGTATTTCTCGCCCTCTTCGTTCTGGGTTTTTCTTGCTCTGATGCCACTTGTTCGCTCTCCTTACAGGCAATGACGAGATTGAGAACCAATTGAAACGGGACCGGATGCTGGCGAGGAATGAAATCAAGATGTTGCTACTCGGTGCCGGAGAATCGGGGAAGGTAAGTCGCGCTGACATCGTCGCGAGTTGACTGGCGTTCTCAATGCCCTACACTCCTTCACGGAGGACAGTCGACTGTGTTGAAGCAGATGAAGCTCATTCACCATGGAGGGTACAATGAATCGGAACGGGACTCGTATAAAGAAATTATTTTCTCTAACACTATCCAATCAATGCGGTGAGTCTAATGTTATTATTCTGTCGTTCATCTTGAGGCACTTCAAACGGAATAAGTCCTGGAGCCAACAAGACGGCGTCATACTCAATGTATACACAATCAATGATATTGACGGCTTAAGTTATTTAGTGCCATTCTCGAGGCCATGCCCCAATTAGATCTCCAACTTACTCCTCAAAACGACGCTCGCCGGAGCATTATACTTTCCCTCCCTGGTCAAATTGAAACCAACTCATTACCTCGCGACGTGGCAGATGCCATCCGCGGTCTTTGGAGGGACGCCGGTGTGAAGGAAGCTGTCCGGAGAAGCCGAGAGTTCCAGCTCAACGACTCTGCTGTCTAGTGAGTGCAATGTCTATGTAATGTATGTCTGTTTCTCTGTTTCTAACTCGTCTATGTCTGTTAGCTACTTCAACCAGATTGACCGTATGGCAGACCAGCAGTATCTACCTACTGACCAGGACATTTTGCGTTCACGTGTAAAGACGACTGGTATCACCGAGACAATGTTCAGGGTGGGCGAATTGACGTACAGGCTGTTTGATGTCGGTGGTCAGCGGAGTGAGCGTAAGAAGTGGATCCACTGCTTTGAGAATGTCACCGCTCTCGTCTTCCTTGTCTCCTTGAGTGAGTATGATCAGATGCTATACGAGGACGAGAGTGTGGTATGTACATTTCCTTTCTTTTCTTTCTTCATTGAACTAAGACAGCTATCCTGCTCTGCTTAGAACCGTATGCAAGAAGCACTTACATTGTTCGACTCCATTTGTAACTCACGTTGGTTTGTTAAGACTTCAATTGTGAGTTTCGATTTGTGCATCACCTTTAGAAGCTGTCTCGTGTATCACTTATATTCTGAATAGATTCTGTTCTTGAACAAGATTGATCTGTTCGCAGAGAAACTTCCAAGTTCCCCTTTAGGCGATTATTTCCCTGACTATACCGGTGGCGATAGCTACGATCTTGCCTGCGAATACCTCCTTCACCGCTTCGTGTCACTGAATCAGAACGCTGCAACGAAACAGATTTATGCCCACTACACCTGTGCAACAGATACCCAGCAGATCAAATGTGTGTAATTTTAGTTTAGCTATGCTATTTTTTATCTCACATCCTTTACTTTAAAAGTCGTCTTGAGCGCAATTCAAGACATCCTCCTTCAGCTGCACTTACGAGAATGCGGTCTTCTCTGAGTGACCTGTTTGTAGTCCTCAGTTCCCTCGGGGTTTAGAGTACAGGAAGTTCAGTGTTCTACGAACCGAATCTACTTTTTTTTTTCCCTTCCTGTACTATGACNTTTTTACCTAGTGGAAATGCCTTTCCCATGCCTTATGTTTCCTTATTCTCCTTCCTCTTTGATTCTCTTTTATACTTCCACTTCCTCATCATTTTTCTGTTTTCCTGCCCTTCGAATCCTTGCTTTCTTTTCTGGTTGTTACAAATTAGTTCACCTTTAATTGCTTGCCGATGCGCCAGACTCGGAGAGGAAGCCGATAGTTCGACGGATACACGCATACTCCCTTTCTCTATCCCTATCCAAACATTGTGTGTAGGGCAGACTCACAGCCCGCGAGGATGCCACACGTCCACTCATTGTATCGCAAATGAAACTTATTCACCCAAATTATGTAGACATGCCTGCATAATGTTTATATCGCTTCCAGTACGAAGTCGATGATATCTGCAGGGCCTGCTGTTACCAATATTAGTACATCTCGCTCAGATTGCAGCTGAAAGAAACCGATGGATTTGGATCAGCTAGTAACTTATTTATTTATGAGCACAATACATGAAAAATTTCTAAATGAAAACTGATTCAAAATTATTAATCGTCTTCAACTAGCTTTCGTAAATTGTTCCTTCGCGAGGTCTAGAGCCTCTTGGACCTTTCCCGTATTCACACCTACACCCTGTACACCGTCCTCCTTTCCGCCGGCCTGTGAAGGCTCTTGAATACCATACTTTACAAGTTATATGAACAAGCATAGCTTACCTTACCACCAAGCATGTCGGATATGCTTGACGCCCAGGTGCGGGCGTTGAAGTTCTGCGAGCGGAATGCCTCAGGCAGGTGGTTTGCATGAACGACCTTGTCGCCTTCTGCGTCAACAGAGAAGACGTACACGGCCTTGCCGAGCTTCTTGGCCTGGTTTACTACTGCTTGTATAATCTAGCAACGGCATTAAATTGATAAGGGCGCGGCACAAGAAGACCGATAGATCTCCACCGCTCACCTTTGCGTTACCGTCCACGTTCAGAAGCGCGAAGTAAGCGTTCGCATTTTTGTTCTCCTTGAAGAAATTATTAAGACGGTCAATCTCCTACAGATGGTTATCGTCAACTTGATAAGCACGGATAAATTTTATATCGAAGGAACTTACGGTCTTCTGAAGGGCTTGTTCGCGTTCTTTTGTTTGCTTATCAAAAGCTTTCCGCATTCCAGCCAGACGGTCGCGAAGATCAATTTTTCTAATTACCGAGATGTCGGCCTGACCGAGCTCCTATAAGTAAATAATTTAAGAAGAAGGTTCACTTGCATGAAACAACACGTTCAAAAATGGGAACGTACGACAGAGAACGCTTTTAGCATCGCATCTTTTTCTTTTCCGGTCGCCTTTTCGATCTGATCCAAAGATGCAGTCAAGGTCTTCGCCTGCCTAGAAACGTCAGCGGCTTCATGACCCGTGACCGCAATGATACGCCGGATGCCCTTTGCAATGCCCGACTCTTCAATTATAACAAAGCTCTTAATGTCTCCTGTTTTTGCGACATGGCTATACTGATATGTTAGATGCAGCCCTTCTCCTGTGTAATAACTGCCTGCACTTACGTCCCACCACAAAATTCAATGCTCGTCTTTCGCCATTTGGGATTTTCGATGTCTCGCGCAATCTCGTCGACGTCGTATTCAAGTGAGACGACACGCACAGGATCGGGGTACGCCTCACCGAACACTGCGCGCAAGCCGGGGATCTTGTAGCCGGCCTTGAGGTCAAGCTCCTTGCTAAACACTTTGACATCGCGCTTGATCCAACTGACACTCAGATCTTCAATCTTCGACAACTCCGAAGGCGAAATCTGCGCCTTGTGCGAAAAGTCGAAGCGCAACTTCGTTGGCGCAACGAGCGACCCTTTTTGATCAATATGATCACCTAAAATTTCACGTAGTGAGTAATTCAGGATGTGAGTGGCAGTGTGATTGTTTCGCAGAGGCCATCTCCGAAGCTAGCACAAATGCATCAGGAGCAATCCAGTGTGTTTTAAGGAGGAGGGAAATAACCTCATCATAGGTAGACACAACTTCGTCGCCAACTGCAAGCTGCCCATACTTCAAACTACCAACATGTAGCACATATCCGCTAAAAGATTGCACGTTGGTAACTTCGAATTCCATTATGCCGTCAATGGTAATGTTTCCTATGTCATACTCTTGACCGCCAGACTCTGCGTAGAAGTTGGTGCGGTCAAACACGACGCCGAAAGCCACGTCCTCCGGAATTGCATCGGTCCTATTTAAGAAGGATTTCTCATGATAAATGGCCTTCACTGTCGCAGTGATATTTCCAAGCGCTGGGTGAGGTGTGAGTTCACGATGGGAAGAAATAGAAACTAAGAGAACAAATACAAAATTTGGCCGAATCGTCAGTTTTGGGAACGTCATTATTCTTGTCTAGTGCAGCAATATCGTGCACGTCAAGCTTGACCACGCCTTTGTCGCCCTTCTTCATACCGCCCTTGCTTGCTTCTTTGCTCCTTGCTTGTGCCGTGTCATACTCTTCATGATTAATTCCCAAGCCGAGCTCTTCCGCCATCAGCAGGGTCAGGTCAACCGGGAACCCAAAGGTATCGTATAGTCTCCATACATCCTGACCATTGAGCATCTTGGTTTGAGTCTGGAGCGCCCTCGCGGCATATTGCTCAAAGAGTTTTTCCCCTCGATCGAGTGTACGAGCAAAAGACTCCTCTTCCTCGTCAAGAATTTCTTTGATTTCATCCGTACGCTTGGTGAGCTCCGGGAAAACGTCACACTATGAAATATGGAATAAGGCGTTATTTTGGAAGACNAAAAAAGATTTAATTGTGCGCACCAGCTGCTCCACAACAGTCGGCATCAATGACGAGAAGAAAGAGCCTATTTGTACTCCAAGCTTCTTCCTCGCATATCGGGCCCCTCGACGCAGAATCCGTCTCAGCACATATCCGCGCCCGACGTTGTTCGGCACACCACCGTCTGCAAGCGCGAATGTAAGCGTACGCACATGATCCGCGACAACACGATACGCCATGTCTACGCCGTCCGCGTCTTCTTCACCAAACTTCCCCGCGTAAGGACGCACGCCAGTGAGCTCCTGTATGCGGGCAAAGAGCGGAGAGAAGATGTCAGTGTCGTAATTCGAACTACGGTCCTGGATGATAGAGACAAGCCGCTCGAAGCCCATGCCCGTATCGACATGTTTCGCGGGAAGTGAGCGCAAGGACCCATCGGACTCTCGATTGAACTGTATGAAAACATTATTCCAGATTTCGAGGACGTTCGGGTCATCCTTGTTAACAAGATGTGCAACGTCACGTCCGCCAATACGATCATAATGGATTTCGCTCGAGATGATATTAGATAGATATTATGTTAGATGGAAGGCACATCCTGGCCTTACCTGCAAGGACCACAAGGACCGGTGGCACCCATTTCTGATCCAAGATATCAATTGAAATCTGCCTTTGTTCCATAGTAACTTACCCCAGAAGTTGTCCTTCGCGTTGCCAGTCAAGATATGCGATTCTGGGACTCCCTGTTCCCTCCAGAAGTCTCGAGCCTCATTATCGGAAGCAAGACCATTTTTAGGATCTCCTTCAAAGTAAGTGACATACAACCGATCTGCAGGCAGCTTATAGACCTCAGTTAACAGCCTCCAGGAAAAAGAGATGGCATCTTTCTGAAGCAGTGATAATAATTAAGTATTAAGAAGGGATACCTAAAAGTAACGTGTAGAGTCTGACCTTGAAATAGTCACCGAAAGACCAATTTCCAAGCATCTCGAAAAATGTATGATGGTATGAGTCTTTGCCGACATCATCCAAGTCTGCGGTCAATGACTCAGAGTTGTGGTTTCTCTACAGAAGAAAAGACGAGTGCTCACCATTATGTTTTCCACCAGCCCGGATACACTTCTGCGAATTAAAGACACGTTTCCATCTGGACATCTCTGAATTCGGATCTACCTTGCCCAAAAAAATAGACTTGAACTTAGACAGAGCAGGCGTAAGCGTAACGAAGAAAATACTCGCAAACAAACGCACCTGGTTCATGCCAGCATTTGCGAAAAGTAGAGTGGGGTCCTCATATGGAATTGTCGATGAAGATGGCACATATGTATGTCCGTGTTCTCTGAAGTAATCGAAAAACGTCTGTCGCACTTTGCGAGATGTCCATTCGCCGCTGTAGGGCGTATAAGCCATGTTGCGAGAGCGTCGAGGATGGAGAGGATGAAGGAGCAATGACCAGCAATGGGCTCGAGAACGCGTTGGCGTTAGCAGCATACAAATTGGGTGCATCGCGCTGATCAGTGACTCATGGCTCAATATTAATCATCACGTAGTAACATTTTCTTTTTCAAACATGAAGCACCTGTAATATTCACTTCTACCATGAATCCTCCAAATGTAAAGTAGTTAATGTAAAAGACACTATAATTATTAGGAGCATAGTGTTTGAAGTTGCGTCGTTTAGCAAAAATAATGTTGTGCTCCCTAAAGAAAGCTGGCTGAAACAAGATGCCGTATCTCCGTCTTTATTACTTATCTCCACACTACAAAGTCTCCAGAGATGTAGATACTATCATCGATTTTTCTAGCATGCAATTCCTCACTGTACGCCACAAAACTTTGTATACTACTTGAATGCATATAAACGAAGCTGGAATAAAATTCACAGAGCTGGAAATCAAGTGTGAGAGCTGTTAAATTTGCTCGAAAATTCTGAGGGATTTGATCACAAATGAACTCCTTCGGACAGATGTGTGACAGTGTAACATTAGCCACTGAAGTTCTGGTACACGGACTCTATATTGCTATCTTCATCATCATTGCTACTGCTGCTCCCTCCACCACTCTTGTTATTGGCACCTACATATATGCACTTTTGCCTGGTTGTAAAAATTATATCTCATGTAATTCTACCTGAAAAATAATATGAAGCTCTCATAAATTATGGGAGGGTGTGGTGCATGCATCTGAGCAAWTTTTTTTGACTTTCCAGGTCATTTGCTGTGTTGAAATCAGCAGGTTTTCTGACCCACCTGC
Organism: Phellinidium pouzarii; assembly: GCA_004802695.1. Classification (NCBI taxonomy): domain Eukaryota; kingdom Fungi; phylum Basidiomycota; class Agaricomycetes; order Hymenochaetales; family Hymenochaetaceae; genus Phellinidium; species Phellinidium pouzarii. Next base: position 13,680 of record SGPK01000541.1, read on the forward strand.
TGTTAAGCCAAAGGCTATAACAGTGATGAGGTAATGAGTAAGAGCAAAGTGACGAGTAAGCAGAGAGCCAGTTTAGGGCCTAAGAGGATCAACTGAGTACTGATAAGGCCAAGAGGCACACTGGTGGACTAGGTGACAAGGTGTTTGGCTATGAGAATGAAGAGCTCAAGCTTAGGGCTTTAGGGCTCTGAGTACATGCCTTATATACTACTAGTACATAGGGGTAGAAAGAGATGGAAAGTGATGGAAAGGATGACTGAGCAAAGGATGAGCATCAGTGTTAGAAGTCATTTGTCAATCATGCCAATCTTTGGATTTTCTTTCCTTTTTAGTCTTATTGCCAATCCATTTCCCTTTTTGTATTGATCTCCATTCCTCCCCACTCCCCATCATTAATAATAGTTCACAAGGACACATGATCATCCCCTTATAGTAGTACCTTCACACAAACCCATGCCAGATAAATAGCTGAGCTGAACACCTGTCATTCCCTGTTCTTCTCTTCTACTTACCTTTGTGTCGCCCTAGGTACTATTGTATTTGTTACTTATTGATCAATCTACTTACCTTTGTGTTGCCCTAGTGTTAAGTGTGTCCTGAGCATAGTATCTCTGAGTCTCCTCTCAGTTGCTAGATCCTCTTGACCGCTAGTCAGCTCTTACTCAACCATAAGGAGGCCCACCCAAGTTATTCCCAGCTGCCACCTAACACTTGGCACTCCAAATTCTTCAGCAATGGACCAAAGGCTCCTATAATCCTCTTTTGGCTTTGCCTGCTCTGTTGTAAATGCTTTGACTGCTCCTTACATCTTCTTATCCTTGTCTGTCATCTTCCTCTTCCTCTTCTTTGCTTCTGAGAGGGCTGATTTTGTCATGGAAAGGGGCAAAGACAGAGAATAGCAAGCATAAGCAAGCAGCTGTGTCACTATGCAGACTATGTGTACCAAGTTTCAGCCAAGTGGCAATCACTGTCCATAAAAGGCAATTGTCACACTTCCACCACTCATCTTACTTCAAAGCAATGTAAAAAATCACACACTTGGTGTTTAGATATNAAAAAATATATGTGAATATAGCCAAGCATGTGGCAAATACGTCTAAAATTTTCTTGTGAATTTTTGTTGAGTGGTTGAGCTGCAATACAGGCTGCAGCTGAAAGTTTTGGTCAGGAAAATCATGCCTTCTAGCAGTTGCATTGCAATTTTTATTTTTCTATGACACCTTACAGCACATAAATTTACAGTAAGCTAGCTACAAGATATACATTGCTACATGAATTTTTTGGATGTGAGAGGTTGGGTGGTTGATGAGGAAAAGTCAAGTGTCCGAAGGAGGTGTAATTGGGGGGAGGCAACGCCTGCCAAAAAAGTCTGCCTTTGCATTTGTTTGTACATTTACTGAAAACAGAATTTTTGTCTGTACATTTGAGAGATTAGTTACAAAATGATTTTTTGAGCTCAATTTTGCTCATATTGAGATGATTTAAAGTCCCGTACGATCATAATGTTTGGGGCTAGGGTTCCTTCTGGCTCGATTTTTATTTTCATCCCTAGTCCATCAAAACAGCTACTCTACTAGCTGTATGACTAGGGGATGAAAATAAAAATCGAGCCAGAAGGAACCCTAGCCCCAAACATTATGATCGTACGGGACTTTAAATCATCTCAATATGAGCAAAATTGAGCTCAAAAAATCATTTTGTAACTAATCTCTCAAATGTACAGACAAAAATTCTGTTTTC
>SGPK01000542.1:0-15414 GCA_004802695.1 Phellinidium pouzarii
GTGGTAGAAGATGGGGGGGGAGGGTCATCGTCGTCGTCGTCGTCGTCGTCGTCGTCGTCGTCGTCGAGCAACTTGTACCCAGAATAAAATAAATAAATCAAACTTGAAAATATATAAATAAAGATAAAAATAAAAAANGACTAGATCGAATATACTAATGCGCAACAACAAAAAAANCCCACTCTGTATTCTGGGATTGAATCATGAACGATGTCTTGAAGCTGTCTACTAACACTTGCCTTGACCTTGAGTTGTGCTCCCGTACCTTTGTACACTCTCCTGGTAGGACGACGACGACTTGAGCAAAGACGTTTCCCTGGACTGATCATACATGTGGACTTTCCACTCGCTATCTCCTGCTCGGAAGTATAACTGGCACTCGTACTCTGCACTATTGTTCTCAAAGATCGAGTCTGACCCGCTCTGTCCCCGGGGTCGACCCTGACCTTTGAGAGCACTTTTCTGCACGCTGCACTCTCTAATACTTACACTTACCTGGCTCTCTCTGGCCCTGCATCGAGTCCGGCTGCGTCTACACGTCTTCATATGACACAGCGCGCTCTATACAATACTTATCAGTCTGAGCGCCTTTCGCTGCTCTTTCCAATCCCCCCACCATGTCGCGCTCACAAAACGCATCCAAGTCTGCGCTCGACGGTGACTTTGACGCTGCAAACCCTGCGGCAGACCCCAAGTACGCGGTATCGACTTTGTCGAGTGCCGACGAGCACGAGACACTCCAGCTGCTCGACGACGCTGGCGACCCTGTATACCAGGCAAAAGCGCGTGTGCTCAACCGCGCGATTCAAGACATCGGCATGGGGAGATATCAAGTCAACATTATAATAATAAAATCTCTCCCTTTGTACTCTTTATAACTCACATTTCTTTACTTGCACAGTGGTACCTCTTCGTTGTGGCCGGTTTTGGCTGGTTCTCGTAAGTAATCTTTCCATACTGAAAAAAGGGGTCGACAAAAACGAAATCCTCATGCCTATTTTACAGAGATAATCTATGGCCGGTGAATCTGCTTCCGTAATTGACCTCCGTCCACAGACCTTACTGTCTTCTCCCATTGTTTTTTCATAGATCGTCACCGGACTTATCCTCACTCCCGTAGTGAACGAGTTCCAATTCCAAGGCTCATTCCTGAAACTCGGACAGAACATCGGTCTCCTCGTCGGCGCGATCTTCTGGGGATTCGGAAGCGACATCTGGGGACGAAGATGGTCGTTCAATATCACGCTCCTCATTACCGCCGTCTTCGCAATCGCAGCGGGAGGCTCCCCGAACTATATCGCGCTCACGTCGCTCTCCGCGCTTTGGAGTGTGGGAGTCGGCGGGAACCTGCCTGTGGATTCTGCTGTTTTCTTGGGTGCGTGCAAGATATGTGTTTGTGACCGTGCATGTAACTTATTTCTTTCTTTCTCTTTCTCTTTCTCTTTCTCTTTCTCTTTCTCTCTCTCTTAGAATTCGTGCCTGGTAGTCATCAGTATCTCCTCACCGTACTGTCCATCTGGTGGGCGTTCGGCCAACTCATCGGTAGCCTGGTAAGCACACGCTCCTTCCCTCCGAGATTTTTGTTTTGTCTAATCCGCACACCGCCCACCCAGATCGCCTGGCCTCTCATCGCAAACTTCTCATGCCCAATCTCCACCACCTCCACCGCGTGTCCCCGCGCATCGAACCAAGGCTGGCGCTACTTCCTCTTCGCGATGGGTGGGCTCATGTTCGTGCTGTGGGCGCTGCGTTTCTTTCTCTTCCCGCTGTACGAGAGCCCGAAGTTCCTCATGGGCCGCGGGCGCGATGCGGACGCCGTCGCGGTCGTGCACAGGGTGGCCGCGTTCAACGGCCGTGCGAGCCCGTTGACCGTCGAGTGTCTGACGGCTGCCGAGCGGTCTGCGTCGCGTGTCGAGACGGAGGCAGAGGCAAAGGAGAAGCGTGAGAGGAGGGGAGGAGGGATGGACACTTCGATGCGGGCGGCGGTGAAAAGGAAGATGCAGAAGTATAGTGGGGAGCATGTTAGAGCTTTGTTTGCGACGAGGAAGCTTGCAATCAATACGAGTTTGCTTATTACACTTTGGGGTGAGTCGTACTATTTGGTTCCTATCTTCCGTCTGCTCAATCGGCTTATTTTAGCACTTATCGGGCTTGCATTCCCTCTGTTCGTTGTTGGTTTTGATTTTGATGCAATTGAGCCATCTGACCTGTAACTAAATATTTATCAGCTACAACAGCTTCGTGACATTCTTGTGAGTCAATTCTCTGAATTCAACCTGCCGTCCCTCACCTATTATAAATAAGTCTCGCAACTCGGGGCGCAGACTTCGGTGACGGGTCGTTATATATCACTTATCGAAACGTGAGCAGAGCAATGATGTTCCTCAGTCCAAATCTACTCTTCCCTGAATGCTCGAACACAATTTCAGCAAGTAATTCTAAGCGTCATCGGCGTCCCCGGTGCGCTGCTGGCTGGCTGGGCCGTCGAGCTCCCGCGCTTCGGGCGCAAAGGCACGCTGGCGCTGTCGACAAGTGCGTAACCTAGACCCAGAGATTCATCGTCCATTCGTGGATGTAGAAGTTGTTTTTTGTTTTAGGCTGATCTTCTTCGTGTGCCAGTTCTGACGGGCGTGTTCCTGTTCGCGAGTACGACCGCGCGGACGTCTAATGCCCTGCTGGGCTGGAACTGTGGGTACAGCTTCACTAGCAACGTCCGTGCCGAATTCGTATTATCGTCCCGAACTCATCTGACTGACCTTCTGTTTCTTTCTTTCTTTCTTTTTTTTTTCGTTTTTCGANTTTTTTGTTTCTATCTGGTTTGCTGATCCAGATCATGTATGGTGTCCTCTACGCGATCTCACCAGAGCTGTTCGCGACGAAGGATCGGGGGACAGGGAACGGACTCGTCGCCACCGCGAATCGCATCTTTGGAGTGATGGTAAGAGTTTTTGTTTTTTTCCCTTTCCNTTTTTTTTTCCAACTGAAATTTGTCTTTCCTCCCAAGGCTCCTGTGATCACGCTGTACGCGGACCTCACCACGTCCGTGCCGATTTGGATCTCAGGCGCGCTGTTTCTGGTGGCGGGAGTGATTGCGTTGCTCCTGCCCTTCGAGCCGAGAGGGACGGCGGCCCTTTGATGACCGTGTCACCGTCGGGTTGCGCTTCTTGATATTATGAATTTTCTGAAAGAGTTCGTCTTTTCGTTCTCTGTCTTTTTTTTTCTTTGTCTTTCCTTGTCCTTTTTCNTTTTCTTTTCTTCNTTTTTTCCTGCTTACAGAGCACAACAACAGCCTTACACATTACATTACACATAGAAAGNAAAAGNAAAAAAGCATGTATTTTGTACATGTATATTGGTCCTTCTTGCTATGTAGTTCTGAATGATTTGTATTTTATCTTTAAATCTTAGGTTACCATAGATATCCAGAAAAGGGTTATACTACCATATATGGTTAAATGTTCTGCCGTTCTGCATTACGTTCTGACCTGCGGTTGCCGGCAACTCCCAAAAATTAGTTCTGGTCTGCAGAATCCAGGAAACACCACCGCGTCTTTTGGTTCGTAGACGGAAACATAGTTCTCTCTGCTGTTTCTGCACCTAAATATGGACCACTTCGGAAATCCGTAGCGAAGGAATGTGATCAACGAGTAGTAAAGAATGTCGACCGTATCGTCCTCTTTCGTGTGAACAAATCCATCCTTACGAAGCACTCGCAGGTTCGATGAAAATGAGGACAGTAAGGATTGCAATGATATCTATGTGCGCATGGCGGATCCGCAAAAAGACATCAAGACAATGTTGGATTTGATCTACAACCCATGGTTCGTCTCTCTTTCCTCCGTCAAGTGTTACATCTATATGGTAAACTACAGGTCTCCTTCGTACTCGTTCCGTCAGTTCGACCCCAGATCATCGCTCAAAATCCAGCCGCTGCTGGCAATGGCAACTAAATACGGACTTGACGCGGTGCGGGATAGGCTTGTCTCTGTTATTGAGGCCGATTGGCCAGATTATTTTGAGGAATTCGAGAAAAACGCATTACTAGTCAAAGCCCTGAAAAAGGGCCGGCGCAAACTAGAGTCTCTGGACCAGCTAGTCCCAGAACCGACAGCAGCCATCATGATTGCAAGACAATTCAACTTTCCTCATATCCTTCCTGCAGCTTTTTGTCTCTTATCGTGCATCATTATCACAGATGATTGGGACCTAAACGAGCCTCAGTCAACTGAACATAACAGGAGGATCACTCCGTAGATCCTGACGTACGGACAGCGAGAGATGGAATCTGCTTAGTGCGGAGGACCTCATCTCATTATACCGCGGAAAAGAAAGGATAAAAGAAAGAATCGAATCATTTTGTTGTGTCCAACGTGATGATTCTCCTTGCACGGGTTCCTGTGACCCAGAAAAGTTCGATATTTACGATAAAGCTATTAGAAAGCGCGCTACTGCTTCAGGCGATATTATTGGTTCACTGATTGTACAAAGGACTATCCTTGCGTCTTCAGACGCAAAAAAGTATTGTCCAAGTTGCCATGCCTTACTCAATCGTCAATGTTAAGGCGCACTCGAGGTTCTCTGGGAAGAGGTTCCGGGATTCTTCGGGCTCGATATATAGCTTGGTCGGACCTAACAATTCACAACTCACCTCTCACACATGTATGCGTCAATTTGTGTTCCTCCTGACGAAGTACACTATTGAACTAGCCCAACCACCGATCTCCTTAACACCTCATCCAGCCGAACACAATCGGAGACAAAAAACGTCACAATATGTGGTATCGCATACAGCCACCCCACCTTATTCTCAACCATGTCAAATTCTTTTTCCTCCTTTCGCCAGATCATCTTAGACCGCCAAATGCGAGATAACTACGGAGGCAGTATAAGCTCGGGCCGATTCTAGAGATGTCTTCTTTTTCGTGAGAAGATTATGAAGAGCCAGTTGACGGCAGCTAATAAAATACCAGTGTATAGTTTATTCTCCCGATAAAAAATGCTTTTGTAAATATGGCATACAAGGTTTAGATTTGGAACGATTATCACTTGTGAATACTTCTTAATGAACTCTCCTTGATTCAAAATAAACTACAGAGCCTTTTGGAAATTCCGCATTTGGGGTGAGTTGTATCTTTTCTGTTTTTCTCTTTTAATAAAGACTCACTTGAGTATTGCATAGGTATTTGACATAGTATATAGATCTTCACAAAACCATAATCCTCACTGGCAATCCTCATATCGCGCCGTATTATAGACTTTCGGAATCTCAATAGAAAAGCCTGTGTCTTTTAACTAACTAGTACTAGCACCTCCTGAGCGCTGATGTCCCATCAATCAACCAGAAGGTACTTCCGCCTAATCTTATCTCGAGCAATGATTGAATGGTCATTGGTTGAAGAAACAATACCGTCAAAGCTACAAGAAAAGTGTACTATTCGTGTTTTTAACACAGCAAAAGACAAAGACAACCTACGCCTTATTCGTTGTACAACTCGATGAAGTTATTGAGCGTTTAATACGCACTGAACTTGCTGCGCTGTGGACGATTTGAAGACGGCGATCGACATGCAGGCGAGCACTTTGTCTAACTCATATTTATATTCATCCTAGTACTTCCCTAATGTTCTTTGCTTTTGATGTAAAAAGGAACCGCTTCCAGCTGTTAGGTTCGAAAGTAAGTTGTGTTCATGAGCAGGTTATGTCGTGTACCCCGCCGCACACAAGGAGCACACGTATCTTCATGTTTAGTTCAAGTTGTGTAGACACAATTCATGTTAAGCAGCTCCCATACAATCATTTCATAGCCAGGGACTCAGGGTGAAACCTCATTCCCAAAAGATGATTGCAGCGCGCACTCTGGCCCTCCCTCTTTCTCTTTCTAATCTAAAGGTATACTATGTATGTCCAAAGCAGCGCCTTCTGCTAGTCAGCTTGAATATAACATGCTGTCTCACGCCAGCAAAGCCGTGACTGGACTTGGACGGGCTTGTGTCCCGTACACCCCGGACGAGCTTCAGATGAAGGAGGCTTTCGACATGGAAGTTGCAGACGGTGTTTAGAGTGTTCTGCTCGGCGTTCTTATTCGTGATTGTTGGAACGAATCTCAGAAGACGCATTGGCTACGCAGTACTAGTACAGGGATCAGGCCGATTACTTTACTTATGGCGTGAACAACACGTCAATATTTTCCAGCATCTTCACACTCTTCTTCAAGACAATTGAGAGTAAATCTTCCTTTTATGTTGCGACAAGATCAAGTGTTGGTCCGCCGCAGGACTACGAGATGACTATAGTAATAATTACTCGTTAACTTCAGATATCCTCGCGTCGACCGAAAGCAATGTCGAGACCGTAATATTCATACTGGAAACAACGTCAAGCCCTTGTTCCTCTCAAACCCCCATCCTCAACTCAACCTCTCCACGAATTCTTTAAGAATAAAAAATGTTGAATTGCATTTGCTTTTGAACGAGGTTTTATCTGAGTTTTATGGCTCCCCGATGTCTTCGTTCCATTCCTGGTGACCGCAGCCAATGAGCAGTATAACATTTTTTTTTTGATGTAGCTAGAAAAGGGGGAGACTTACTTCTGGGTGCTCCTTGATGAACTTCGACATCAAGTCCTTGCACTCCTGGTTCTCGAGAACGGTGACCTCGACGCCTCGCGATCGCAGATAGTCCTCGCCTCCCACAAAGTTGGCGTTCTCTCCGATGACTACGCGGGGGATGTTGTAGAGGATAATCGCGCCAGTACACATGTCGCAGGGGCTTGATAATAGGTCAGAGCTCGCCGGCTGGCACCGACCATTGTAGTCTCACCTAAGGGTGGTGTACTGTAGCACATAAGACATGGAAGAATACCATTAGTGGAGAAAGGTGCAGCTCACCATGGTTGCGTTCCGGTAGACATCTGCTTTCAACCTTCCCGCCTTCTCGAGAGTGGCAGTCTCTCCATGAAGAATGGCCGAGTTCTTCTGGATGCGTTGGTTATGCGACGCGCTGATAACCCTCACTACGCCATCGACACTTGTAAGGAGAGACGAACCGATAGGCACGCCGCCCTCCTTCGCGCTCTTCTTCGCCTGTTGAATAGCAAGCTTGAGGCCGTGTTCGTCGTCGAGTTCCGTGAACATGTTTTTTTTTTTTCGGAGTGGTCTCGTCGTTATTTATTGTGGCCGTATTTCTCGTACCTGCCAGTACGAATGACGGTATAAACACGGGGAGTGTGCGGAACATCAAATGGCTGGTCTCATTTGCTTTTGCTTATCAGTACGACCCAACACTTTATTTGACCAAACCAAATTATCTAATCTAATAACACACAATAGAGCCACGCAGAGTAATTACAATAAGTGTACATACACTTATCCAAGTAGTTCATCCTCTGGAAGGGCCACATTTTCCATATAGGCGTCTAACACTTTTAAGTCACGAAAAGCGACCTATATAATTGGATTCTATCAATAAGTTACGAGGTTATGGGCTCGGAAGTGCGGTGACGCGCAGGGTTCTCGTATTTGCGTTCGAGATACCGTGCAATAGGGTATACGAGAGCGGAGAACGCGAACGAGAGCTCGAAGCCAATATCGCCACCAAATTCCGGGTCTCCAACTAGAAAAGAGCTTCAGTATAAATACTCAAACGAAAAAGCAGCGGGTGTGAAAATAAAAAGACGCACTCTTCCTGCCGAGTACACCGACGTACCACTGAGTCGCCATCCCCAGCACTGCGCCCATAACACCACATCCGGCGGCTAGAGCAGCTGCTATGCCCAGAGGGAGATGATCTGGTTTGTCGTAGTCGTCGGGATTGTAATTAGACCATTTACCCTTTCGGAAGATCAAGTGCTCTTCAATGAGGACAGCCGAGAATATCACCAGCCAGTAACTAAGCAGCACGAGGAGTGTGTCGAGCCACTCTTCGAAGTGGCTTGCACCAACGATGGAGAGGACAATATAAATGACGGTGCCCAGAACGACGAGGAAGACACGAGGAATACGTTGTACGTGTCGGCCGAAAACTTGGAACGTGAGGGCGAAGGAGTACCTACAAAGAACAAGCCCCATCAGCACTTTTTTTTTTCGTACAGTATACCGTTGTTGAACTTCATTACATGTTTGGAATGTTATTGCCCACAATACTCAGCGCGAGGAGCACCTGAAGGAAGCTACCGAAGCCTTTCGCAGGCGAGAGTGTCGCGGCAAGAAGACCGCCAACTCCACCGTCGGCGAACCTTTGCTGCCAGTCCGCACGAGTAACGGTCGCTGCGGCGGAACCCAGGCACTCGATGAGGATGCAGGGCAGATTGAGGCCGGCGTACGTGAGCCAGAAGACAGACTTGGCGCTGACGTTCTCTGGGAGATTGACAGTGTAATCGGCTGCAAGAGACGACCAGCCGAGTGCAAATCCCACAATCGCAGCACCAAAGGAAAGAATGTTTGCAGCTTCCACCGTGCCAGTGCCTGCGAAGGGTCCGGAGTCGTAGTATTTTGCGGAGAGGCCCAACGAGATGATGAATATGATAACGACAGGCAGCCATGTATAGCGCTCATAGAGATGGACGTAGCGGTAGCCAAAGAGGGCGACGATGAGAGTCAGGATGGCAATTATGATGATAGCGGCTGCCTCGGGAATTTGGTGTGAGCCCGGTATGGCGCGCAGAGCCTGACCGCCGACAATGGAATTGACAGTCGACCAACCGATACAGGCGATCACATTCAGAATGACGGGGAGAAATGCGACTACGTCGTAGTATAAGCCGATATGTTTAGGAGATAAATACGAGAAATAGACGCATAAGACTCACAGTAGTACCCAAAGCTGAACCTCGATATCGTCATCTGACGCAGACCAAGACGCGGCCCGAAAACAGCAAAATATGCGACCGGAAGCGTCCCAAGCAAGTTGAAGAACAAAATCGCGAGACAGCTGTCCTTCAAGCCCAGACCAAATGTTGACGGACCAAGCGTGCCAATAGAATACGTCGAAATAGTCGAGTTTGCGGCAAGCCACATGGTCGCCGTGTCGAGTAGGTCGACGAGCGAGTGCGCTGGGTGGATTTAGACCAGATACACATAGGCGCTAGAATGTACTGCTCACGAGAACGATCCTCCGGGCGCACGCGTTCAATACCGCGAGCCTCGACGCCGAACTTGTCGACATAGAGGACGGCACGCCAAAGCTTGGCGACAAAGCCAGAGGTGGGAACATGGATGCCCTGGGCCTCGAGGCCGGACTCTTTGACGTCGACGCTGACGAGAGCGGACCCCTTCTCTGAGTTGTCGAGTATGTCAAGCTTCGTCACAGACATGGCTTTTACGCTGTCGTACGTAGACGTCGACGAGGTAAGAGAGGAGGAGGGGGAGCAAGAGCCATTAACNTTTTTTAGAGTGCGGGAGAATATATACGTGCAGTTATCGAAGATAAGAGAAGCGCTGACCACCACACGCAGCGCTTTCCACCTCCACTTCCCTGTAGCGCAGATAAATCGCAATTTGCAGGTAGAAGATCAATAATAAATATAATAGAATAAACGTCAACTCAGCTTAGACAACGCCATGACCATGTGCAGCTGCAATTTTTTTTTCCCTTGCTCGTCCTTCATATCATGATCACGATCACGGTGCCTCACACAGGCCGGCCGCCAGCTTGAAACTAAGGCACGACGAAAAAATGAATGAGATCAAAGAGTCCTACCTACTCCAATGCGGGGCCTAGAACTCCATTATTTCTCATTGCGATTGCGATCTCGTTCTTATCCGTGCAATACGAAACACACAGCTTGGTAGAATGGTATGGATCTTGTCATCGACGTGGCTGACATCTGAGTCACGTGATGTCTCAGATAACGCACTATGCGAGTGAAAAATAGATAATGCACTTTTCACATTTTTTCAAGACATACTTCTCCGATAACCTTACAATGTTTACAGTTAATCTCTAATATAATAGAGATCTTGTATGCAAAATTTCAAGCTTATCGGAGCGGTATTTCTTGTGCAAATATCAGACTTTACACTTTAGGACAGTTCCCTCTTCAACTGTATAATGTGCATGTGTATTCTTAAGATATTGCCATTATGCTCCTGCATTAATGCCTAAATATGCCTCTTTTTGTCATATATCATTTAATTTATATCTGAGCTGCTGAGAAGCCTTAAATTTAAAGCCAGACTCACTGATCATTGATGTCCAAGCCACAGTGCATAGAAGCCACAATATTCATGGATGCCAAATTGGGCAAAGCAACTCAAACAGTTCAGTTTTAGAAATGGCCTAGAAATTTATTTCAGATGGTTAGAATAATGGTATATATGCCAAATTCAATTTCTGAGAGATCCAAGCATTTATTATTTTCTGAGAGGCTTCAAGTTGACAAGATGAGAAATAGTCAGTGTTGAAAGAAATGCACACCCCTCCTCAGAATGTATTGATAATTTCTTAAAAGTGACTGAGTTATTTTATTTAAAATTATTTACATATTATGGTGGGTATGCCTACTGTAGGATACACAAAAAAAGTACTGGTGGAAAAGGATTGTAACAGAAAAAGAAGAAAAAAAAAGTCACATGAGTATTGTGATACCTTGACGCCCAATAATGGGGAAAGGCAACACCTGCCAAAAAAAGCTTTGTAATCTGACAAAAGTCCGGCATATCCAGAAATTTTGGTGGCAAAAATTTACAGCCTGTCATTTCAACACAACCCGGCCGTTTCTCTTGCTCTGTACACCATTTCTTCTACATAATCTAGTGCTTTTAACAGATATATGCATTCATAGCAGCAGCTTAGTAGCTTAGAAAAAAAAATAAAAGGCACACCTTAGAAAAAATAAATCAGAAAGTCGGCACTATACACTTATATTCACTAAGTCCCTCAGTGTTTAAATGCATTTCTTGCCCAGGACTTTCTACTGCATGTCCAGGCTTGAAAAAAAAACATGGGTACTTATAGTATACTAGAGAGTTGGTGCAAAATTTGACACTGAGTTGCATTCTCAAGAGGATCAGATGTTTCTGTTATGATATAGATGTTTTTTCACTTAATTTCACTTTTATGGCAATCTTACATAATCATTACATAATCAAAGATTAGTTATTGTTTAGGTAGCTATTAGTCAGCAGTGCCATTAGGTAATCATTACTAAGTGGAAGGTTCTAGAAGGGATTGCATCATATCACATCATTGTTAGGACCACACTATTGCTGTGATAATAGTGTGGAACAAGTGATAGATGATGGAGTGAACTTCTGACTGGCTTGGTAGTCTAGAGGGAGATTCAGTCTTTTGAGTGTTGGTTATGGTGATTAAGAGTTATTGAATTAAACTGAGGTTTTAGGAGTGCTACCATGCCTCCTTTTATACTGTACAGAGGTGGCTACACCTGTTACTGTGGCACAGCATATCTTTACTACTAATGGCTATCTGGACTGTGGTTACTGCACACTACTGTGCTTTACTACTGCAGCTGCTGCACACTGCTGCACTTTACTTCTGCAGCTGCAGTTCTACACAGGTCTCTTCCTATTGTGGTCATCCTGGTATCATGTGTCCTAGCACATCCTTCTCACTTCTGTACTTCTTGTTACCTCCTGAGGGGATAGTGACTTGCTAGAACATTCCTGTCTGTTCCTAGCTTCTCCCCCTATGTCTGCATAAGGCTTGCTGCAGAGTTCCTGTGGGATTCTGCTTTGTTTGAATGTATTTCCCTTCTGATAATGGCAATGTGGCCAAGCACCAGGATCATTGTTTCCATGTTCAGTTTGTGGCTTGATTGCCATATTGGTTCTAGTCCCTAATTAGGTTGGAACTGATTAAGTGGCATTAGGTGTTAGAAAGAATTATTGCTTTAACAAAGCAAGCACATAATAACAAAGAAACCAACAATGGAAATGACCAAAAGACAGTTTGACAGTGATTACAATCCACAGGAGATCATGCGAAGACATGAGCAGGAACAGCAACACATAACTCCCATATTCAGGGAAGAGATAATGTGCAAACAATGCAAATGTATATATGACATGGGATGGGATGTGTATTGACTACTGATTGCAGAAACATCAGCAGTAGCAGTATTCACCAACATAGAGATAAAGACAGAACACAAAGTATTTGCAGTGCCAGGCAAGCCTCATCTAAAGGCCTATGAACACTCAATCAAAACCTTTGTCTACAACATAAAGGATTACCTCAACTTTGTATCCATAAGGATGATGCTGAACAACACACCACATGCAGACAGACCATGCACCCAATGATTTGTAGAAGTCTATAAGCCATACAGGATTAACAGCCATGACATGATCAGAATCCATAACACAAGCATTTGCACTCAAACAATGATAGCCTTCACACAATATGGAGGAACAGGATATACCACTAGCAATAGCAAGGTCACCCTGGAAATAGACAGCCTCACCATTATACTATGGGCCAGTGATAGGAATGTACAACCACAAGGTCCCTTTAGGTGTTAGGGCAACACTACACACAATAAGGGTGCACAGGTTCTAACAAGCAGAAGACAACAAGGGAGGGGTTAAGATGACTTAGGAGTAATCACACAGTGAGTAGTGGATATCCTAAGAGAACTCAACTGAGGTTTCTAGGGCTGTATTGCCAGGTATTTATACATGAATGTACTTGGTGCACAGACCAAGCAGTGCTACTTCAGGGCTGGTCTAATCTATAGCTATCCTACTAACCAGAGCGATGAGGAATGATGGTGCCATAATGATGCAATATGGTGTGATCCCTTCTAGAACCTTCTGCTTAGTAATGATTACCTAATGCACCTGCTGACTAATGACTACCTAAGCAATGACTAATCCTTTGATTATGTAATGATTATGTAAGAGTGCCATAAGAACAAAATTAAATGAAAAAATGTCTATATCATAACACATATTGCATGAAGGCTATCATCATTTGAGCACAAATACTTGTGTTATGGATTCTGATCATGTCATGGCTGTTGATCCTGTATGGCTTATAGACTTCTACAAATTGTTGGGTGCATGGCCTGTCTGCATGTGGTGTGCTATCGAGTATCATCCATATGGATACAAAGTTGAGGTAATCCTTTATGTCATAGATGAAGGTTTTGACTGAGTGTTTGTAGGCCTTTAGATGAGGCTTGCCTGGTACTGCAAATACTTTGTGTTCTGTCTTTATCTCTATGTTGGTGAATACTGCTACTGCTGATGTTTCTGCAACCAGTAGTCAATACACATCCCATCCCATGTCATATATGCATTTACATCATTTGCACATTATATCTTCCCTGAATATGGGAGTTATGTGTTGCTTGTTAGGGCAACACTACACACTATATAAGCGCACAGGTTCTAACAAGTAAAAGACAACAGGGGTAGAGCTTAAGATGACTTAGGAGGGGTCACACTGTGAATAGTGGATATCCTGAGAGAACTCAACTGAGGTCTCTAGGTCTGTATTGCCAGGTATTTATACACAAACATTCTTGGTGCATGGACCAAGCAGTGCTACTTTAGGGGTGGTCTAATCTATAGCTATCCTACCAACTGGAGCGATGAGGAATGATGATGTAATCCCTTCTAGAACCTTCCGCTTAGTAATGATTACCTAATGACTACCTAATGGCCCTACTGACTAATGACTACCTAAGCAATGACTAATCCTCTTATTATGTAATGATTATGTAAGAGTGTCATGAAAGCGAAATTAAAANTAAAAAATGTCTATATCATAACATTGCTGTTCCTGCTCATGTCTTTGCATGATCTCCTGTGGATTGTAATCACTGTCAAACTGTCTTTTGGTCATTTCTGATGTTAGTTTCTTTGTTAATGTGTGTTGTTTTCTTTAAGCAATAATTCCTTTCTGACAATCAAATTAAGTGAAAAAACATCTATACCATAACAGTCTTTATACAGGAAAAGGAGAAGCAGATTGCTTCCACAAAAAAGGAGGGTCACAAGAAAAGAGAAGCAAGGGAACAGGAGAGGGCAGGTGCAGACATGGCAGAGTTGATAATAGATGAGAAGGAGTTGAATGCTGAAGAAGGCTGGACTAATTGCTCAAATATCTAAATTCTGTTTACTTGGCATTGATATGCCCTCAGATGATGAGCTACCCACTAATCCTCTGAAGAAGAATGCTCTTGAACAGGCCATCTGATTGTATAATTCAAGGAAGGAGGAATATAAATTACCAAAAATTACTTGTATAAATCCATAGATCAGCATTAATTAATATAGACTGTATAGGACTGCAATTACTAGTATACATCATCATAATAGAAAAAGTCAGTGAGATCCAGCATAGTTTCAAGTATCACTTGCCTGTGATCAGCCACAAGCCACAGGATTTACAGTAAATTATGCAAACAGATTTTTTTAGCTCAATTCTGGCAGGATTGAACTAAAAACATCTGTTTGTAAATTCTCTATTTTTCTCAGTTGGATTATTACTGTATTTGGTAGGGGTGTATACAAGGTACACTTTTTTTTTGGCAGGCGTTGCCTCCCCTCACTGACAACAGCCCATACAATCATAGACTCATGTGCGTGCCCTGCAGTGAGATACAGTTTCGCAGATACCATCCCGATACCTGCTTAGAGCTGGAGAGTGTGCTGGCCATGGCGACGAAATACGGTTTTTTTAAAACAGTCAGGCAGCATATCGTTTTCCCATATCGAAGCCGACTGATTAAAGACGTTGGAAGGATAGCATCGTTACACTCGTTACGTGCTGCATTTCCAAATTGTGCTCTAGTGGAGAAGCAGACAAAAGTTAGACTCGATTCCCGCTGCAACCGTTGTATTAGCACGCCTTCCTCTCTCAGTTGTACCAAGCTTCAAATGACCAGGACAATCCGGAAAGGCCTACTACTGCCCGTAAAGGCTCAGCAAGATGGCGTCTCCTAACCGGCGACGATTTCCGGATCATGTTACGAGGACGGCGAAGTGCTTAAACACTTTCTTGAAAGAAGGCCGTCTTTCCCGCGATGTTATGCGAACTGAAGAGTGCTTCAGAGGCCGTAAGTATGATTAAAAGGTTGATCACTGGTTTCAATGCGTTCCCTAGACCCGCTCTACGAACTTTCGGAGTCGATCAATATTCAATGTGGATGTCCCCTCTTTGTGGTCACTAATACAATGGCAGAAGAAGAGAGCTGATAATTGAATTGTGGGAGAAGCTTCCCGAGTATTTAAAGGACAGCAAGAAGGACCAATATACATGTACAAAATACATGCTTTTTTNCTTTTNCTTTCTATGTGTAATGTAATGTGTAAGGCTGTTGTTGTGCTCTGTAAGCAGGAAAAAAAGAAGAAAANGAAAAAGAAAAANGGACAAGGAAAGACAAAGAAAAAAAAAAGACAGAGAACGAAAAAGACGAACTCTTTCAGAAAATTCATAATATCAAGAAGCG
>SGPK01000543.1:0-15346 GCA_004802695.1 Phellinidium pouzarii
CATGCATATATGCATCAGTAGGATCATCTCTTTCCCAAGATGTAATGCACTATACTAGTTCCCTGCATTACTATAGAAACTATGTGGTCTATATAGACCACATAGACTCATTAGGTTCCATAGGTGTTGGTGGGGACTATGGAGTACTATGGAGTACTATACAAATTCATCACTTCTAGTATAGTAAATGTTTTTCCTGATGACCTCAGCGCGGCTTATGGGGTTGAGGCGAGGAAGAAAAGATCCCAAATACATTGAGTCAGATTTTATTTATTTTGTAATGATACCTCATCAGCATTGCAGCATTGGACTCTTAGTTTTAACAAACCATTGGTACTTACGTCTCTGCTGGTTTTCCGCCGATTTCTTTTAGCCAAACTCAAAAGTGATTACCTTTTAATATACTGTCTCAGGATGTTTTTGCATGTCATGTCAGCTAATGTCATATTTCAAGTCTGGGCTCTGGCGACATCTGGATAATTCTATCGGCTGAGATCCAAGTCACGGCTCTCTCGTCGCAGTCAATAATGCTTTACCGAGAACTGAATACTGTCGACCTGATTCATTATGCAAACATACGNTTTTTTTTAAGGATGAGGACCTATTTCAAGATCTCATATATCAAAGAAGAACTTTGAATGCACTTGACTTTTGGTCAGAAAGAAAGGGCGTCCACCTGGGCCAGGACAGATTCTCTATCTGAAATGGAGAAAGCTACAAATGCTGCATAGAATTGTTTCCTTGCTTCGGAACAAAATAATGATGTAGGAAATGAATCACTGTTATCTTTTGTCTTATACTTTGAACCAAAAAGGGAGTACAAAAGGACTACGTCTACTTCAAGTTGTCTTGTATTGCATTATTTAAACGCTCAAGTTGAGACAGGATGTCAACTGGAGTTTGAATGGGACTGAGTAGAGTTAGAAGGCACACAAGGGATCTCAAGTCATTTGAGAAGAAGCTGTGAGTTGCCGGCTTACAATCTCTCAAGCTTAAAAAAAAAGACATGATTTTATTTCGGAAATACGCGGAAAAACATTGTTTTTATTATGAGGTGTCTAAACAGCTTGGAGTAGCTAAAATCTGACGAATGTTTAAGGAAAGAAATTGAATGTCTTTCCTTCTGTTGCTGCCCTTCCTGGACCTAGTGTTGTAGGCAGAACTCAGCGATTCTGCCGTGTGGCTTCTGCCGCAATGGCAGACGGCAGAAGTGGCAAATATGCGAGCAGATCCGTCCAAATATGGTATATGTCTGTATATTAATTATTTGTTTGAATTTGCATAGGATATCACAGAATAATCAATTTGGTCAACAATTTCATTTGTGACTTGACATTAAAAATGTCCTGTGAAGCTCGTTGACTTCTGCCAAATGTTGCCAACTGCCATCCTGCCCGGCAGATGGCAAATAAAATAAAGCACTTTCCAACTTCTGCCCCCAACCTGGCAACCTGGACCAGGAATATTAATCCTGGTCGTATGACTATTGACCGTTTTGCCAAGGGTTTTGCCGGCCTGGTAGAACTCTGCCGGCCGGCATGCCTATTTGAGTAATATATTATCCGTAATGCCCCATTCATGGTAATATATTATCCGTAATGCCCCATTCATGGTAATATATCATATTAGTAATACATTTAGAAGCTTTGAGAACAGTACTAGTATATCATCCTGTAATATATTGGTACTTTATTTATCATCTAAATTTTAAGGTTGCTGTAGATGTCCAGAAAGGGTTATTGACTACTATATATGGTTTAAATGTTCTGCCGCCCTGCGTTTTGCCGGCAAATTGGCAGAATTAATATTTCCAAAATATAGTGTCGCCTTGTCGACCATGAGTTTTTGTTATTATTATGTAAAACATATAATTTCCCTTTCAACAATTTGCCATTTTAGGCTGTCATTCATCGCGTCTCGCTCCTGCATCAACAAAACTACCTGCTTGTCTCCTCATTGCAGCAACTATACGCGTCTTCAGTCAAGGCCGATAGATATTAAGCATGGCGGAGGCTGGGGATGGCAACATCAAGGTCGTCGTACGATGCAGGCCTCTCAACTCACGCGGTGAGCACGTATGCGGTCGTGATGCTAGACGCGTTTTCTAATTGCGTTTCTCCCGTGAAACCGATTGTTTTCAATGCTCAACATGACCTTGGCGACATGTAGAGCTTGCGCGGGGCGCGAAGCCACTTATTCGAATGGAGGGAAATCAGACGTTTCTCGACCCCCCTGAGGCTGGTGGCCAGCAGGCTCAGGCTATGTCCGGTCGTCAGTCTGAGAAGAAGACCATGGCGTTCAGCTTCGACAAGAGCTACTGGTCTGCAGGCGAAAGAGACGACCCGAAGTACTGCTCGCAATATACGCTATACAGTGATCTGGGAAAGGAACTTTTGGACCATGGCTTTTCGGGATTTAATGCATGTATTTTGGCATGTAAGTTCTCATAAGTTTTCCTGCATTTCCACTTTAATTGACACTTCCTCAGACGGACAAACAGGTGAGTTACTGAGCATTTGCATGAACAATACCGTTTTGATTTGTCGCAGGCTCTGGTAAATCGTATAGTATGATGGGATGTACGTGATTAATTCTTGAGTAGGAATTTATGCATTTTGCTAAATGTTAGAGCAGATGGTGCCGACAAGGGTATTATACCGTTGACATGTTCCGAGCTCTTTATGCGAGTGGAGGAGAAGATGTCAGTAGACCCAAACGTGCAGTTCACAGTTGAGGTCTCGTATATTGAGATCTACAACGAGAAAGTACGCGATTTGCTGAATCCAAAGAATTCGGGAAACCTGCGCGTGCGCGAACATCCGAGTTTAGGTCCTTACGTCGAAGACTTGTCTAAGCTCGTTGTTTCGAGCTACGACGGAATGATGACGTTGATGGACGAAGGAAATAAGGCACGGACGGTCGCAGCAACGAACATGAATGAGACATCGTCTCGTTCACACGCTGTATTTACTCTCCTTCTGACTATGAAACGCCATGACGCGGATACAAATCTGGACACAGAAAAAGTTTCTCGTATTAAGTAAGTTCCTCTTCCCTACAGTAATGAAAAAAATGTGCTTAATGATCTGGATAGTCTCGTCGATTTAGCAGGTTCTGAACGTGCGAATTCGACAGGAGCAACAGGCCAGCGCCTCAAAGAAGGAGCGAATATTAACAAGTCTCTAACGACACTTGGGAAAGTAATCTCTGCTCTTGCTCTGGCAAGTCAAGTGGATAATAAGAAGGGAAAGAAAGGGAAGGGTGACGATTTCGTACCGTACCGTGATTCGGTATGTGATTGCCATCTTCAACCTTATGAGCACTCTTCTTATTCCATCTCAGGTCCTCACTTGGTTGTTAAAAGATAGTCTAGGCGGTAATTCAAAAACAGCCATGATTGCGGCTATCTCGCCGGCAGATTACGACGAGACGCTCAGTACACTTCGATATGCTGACCAGGCGAAGAAGATTAAGAACAAGGCAGTGGTTAACGAGGATCCGAACGCCAGGCTGGTCCGCGAGTTGAAGGAAGAGCTTGAAACGCTCAGAGGTGCGTGCGCAGAATATCTATTTTGTCCGTGTCTAAATGCTATTGTCACTCAAGCTCGAGTGGCTGGATCAAATAGTGAGGATGTGTACGATCCGAAAGTTCCTATGGAGAAACAGAAAGTGACATATAAGGCAAAGGACGGCACGATAAAGACCGTTACTAAGGCCGAACTACAAGAACAACTACAAACGAGCGAGAAGCTCATGCAGGGCTTGAATGAAACGTGGGAGCAAAAACTAGAGCGTACTCAAGAGGTTCAAAAAGAGCGCGAGAAGGCACTCGAGGAACTAGGCATCACCGTTGAGAAGAACAATGTCGGAGTGCATACACCAAAGAAGGTGTGTCAGTTTAATCACAAGTTCAATAATCGCTAATTTCCGTTACTTCTGAAACCTGAAGATGCCGCATTTGGTTAATTTGGTAAATCAATCTTCTTTATCAGATGTTTTTGATGTTTTGAACAGCCTGCTCATCATGTCTACGTATATTTTAGAACGAAGGTCAGTAAAACTGATGAGCTTTAAAAGGGATTTGACGCGACTCATTTGTGTTTAATGCTAGATCCGCTCATGAGCGAATGTCTCATATATCAGCTTAAACCCGGGAAAACGACGGTCCGTGATGGACTCTTTCTTCGAAATACAATTCTGATGTATCACTTTAGGTTGGAAGATTGGATAGTGAGAAGCCATTGGCGATCCGCCTCAGCGGAGACAACATCTCCGAGGAGCACTGTTATTTCGAGAATATCGATGGCAAGGTCACCCTTCACGGTCTTCCGAATAGCGTAACAGTAGGCACTCGTACATATCTTAAAGTAGTTTATATTAACAATGCATCTAGTTCTTGAACGGTAAAGGGGTTGCTTTGGATCAGGTAGGCTGATTGATAAACTAAACTTCGCCATGACTGACTGTTTGCAGACATACAAACTTCGTTCAGGTTATCGAATCATTCTGGGTATGTAACCCAGTTTGTTCTAGTTCATCTAGACCCTAAAGGTGATGTAGGGGAGCACCATGTTTTCAGATTTAACAACCCGGAAGAAGTCCGCAAAATGCGAGATCGAGCGACAGCAAGGAGTTCCTTGCATATGAGTGTCACCGCAGCCGAGCTGCAAGAAGGCGATGGACAAGGAACCCCAGTTACAAGGCCTGACTCACCATCATCGGACGCTGAATTTGAAGATGTGGACTGGAACTTCGCGAAGCGAGAAGCTGCATTTGCTCGTCTTGGTCTCGATCCCGCCTTAGACAATCTTCCAGATGAAGACCTTAATAAACTGTATGAAAAAATTTCGAAAGTCAAGACTCTTCGTGACATCACGGCAAGGAGGCCAGAAAGCAGCCTTTCACAAGCGGATGATGTTTGGAGCGAGTCCGGTAAACCAATGCCGAGCGACGCCATGACAGACGACACGAGTCTTGATGCTGGACCTAGCCACGGTAGCCCTGATATTGACAACTCACTCCGAACAGCACAGAACCATCTTGAGATGCAAAAGGTTGACTTCGAGTCTCGGTTACAGGCCATGAGCGACGGCGGGACATCTGAGGCTGAGGACATAAAGGCCGAAAAGGATCAGATGGAGGCACAACTGAAGCTTGTTCAGGTGCAGATGAAGCGCATTCTGGAAGCAAAGGCTCGAGGCGTGTCTACAACTGATCTAGTGCCTATCGAGCCTGTGATTTATACTGCAAAGCAATTGCGTTTGATTCGAAAGGTTCTGAACAAATGGAGAGAACATCGTTCGTTCTCTATGGCCGAATCAGTGTTGTCGAATGCTATTGCTCTCAAGGAGGCTAACGTTATCAGGTAGGATTCCTTTTGAAGATGGTTTTTGTTATTGTCTCTCATCAACTTAATTTAGCAAAGAGCTCGGCAAGGATGTTTCATATAATTTCACAATAGCTTCTGGAGGCTCGTTAGCAGCTCCAAGATCTGCCGTCGCATCCATAGCCGGGCTAGATGAGCTCGGCGATGTTGTCGACCCAGTGCTCGCGTCTGCCACTCAACCGTCAGTTGCGGTCAAGGTACTGGACAAACGGCACAATGCGATCTATATATGGTCTTTCGATCGTTTACAACAACAACTACAGCGCATGCGAAATCTTACCACGTTCATCGACAGACCATCATATTCACAGCATTTTTCATCAGAGGAGCCGTTTTACGATTCACCTGCTCCTGATTACTCATTTATAGGCAATGCAATAGTCTCACTTGCTGCTCTATCGCGTAGGATGTCTTCAACATGTATAGCTCCGATATTCTGCAGATATACGGCAGAAGCTATAGGATCATGTCGGATCGAACTCAAAGTGACGAACGCTGTCTTACCCTCCAAACACACCAATGGGTCCACTCCCCCCACCAGACCTTTTTCACCTATTCCTAATACGCTGCCCAGCAGGAGCAAGCTTTCATTCATTCTTACCGTGGACTCTGTGAAAGGTCTTTCGACTAATGATTTTTCCGCTGCTCACATTCAAGTTCGATTATCATCGTTCTTCGGTACTGCTATGACTTCAGAAGAAGTGTTTTCGTCAAATGCCATAGATTTAGAGACATCTACCCTCTCCGACATGAAGCTTCGTCGATCATTCACCATCGCTGTCACCTCGAAGGTAGGGCTACATCTTCGACAAGGCTATGCACCTATAGAATTCTTCGGACGCGTTACACCAACATATTTAGAGCGCCTGGAGCGTTGGGATGAAATGCGCGAACAGAAGAGTCCATCGCGCGATGTTGCTCTTGACTTTCCGGACAATAAAAGACTAATTCAACCTAATATGCGTCGTTCAGAAAATGAATTCCTTGTAGAAGAGACTCATGATGTCGCAACCTGGCTCCAGGTGCGCGAGCTGGCCGCCGATGGTCAGTATGTGCCAGTGCCAGTTGTGTCACAGAGTCCTCTCGATCCGGGGCGCTTTTCCCTACATCAAGGTCTACAACGTCGCCTGACACTTACTCTTAGTTCGAATTCTGGGCGTCAGCTTCCTTGGACTGGGATTACTAGAGTCCGTATTGGCAATGTGCGCTTATTGGATCCGAAAGGCCGAGTGCACGAATCTATATCCAAGGAGATGCATGACCTCTCGGTACTGAAGCAACAGGAAGTCGGTTTCAAACCTGACGGCTCAGGGTTTTTGACGGCAACTGCTCTTTGGGACTCAAGTGTCCACGACTCGTCCCTATTAAATCGGGTTACGATGTCTAACCACCGCGTTTTACTCCAGGTCAACTGGTTTGTGTCTGTTACGACATGTAGTGACCCTGTACACTTCAACATGGATGTGGCTGTTGCCATCTTTACTCGAGATGCTAGTCCTCCGTCAAGGTTCATGTCATTCTTTGGCTCGTCTAGGGTCCTATCAAAAACTAGCACAGTTTTCAACGTAAAGATGACGCCGCCCCTTACGCGTTTGCCCGAGGACCTATGGCGATTAGACACGTCAGAAAAATATGTACGCGGGGAAGAAGCGTTAGGGACATGGAAGCCTCGAGGTATTTCGGTAGTTGAGGACCACGAAAAGCTTGTTACAACTGAACGGCGCGCTGCAGACGTGCACGCAGTTCGTACTGTGCTCGCCGCGTCGCCTTCTTCGACAACACAATCTGGATCAGCAATATGGGGTTCGGAGGAAGTTCTACAGAAGGCTCTTTCTCTCTGGCAGAAAAAATTTGGCCATACTGGAAAGGTGCTGCTGTCTATATGTTGCTGTAGGTTTCCGTGTCTAACAAATTTGGATCTATAGATCGTTTTGAGCCAAGAACCCCCTGATGCTGAGTCCAAGACGAACTCCCTTTCAAAAGTCAATGGATTTGAGTTCTTTACTGAACCTAAGTTCGTGGCTAGTGCAAGGCTCATTTCACGGAGGTAAACATTTTATAATCTCTATTGCGATTAGATGGCGTTTCTTATCAGCTCCCCTATAGTGATAACCCTACTAAAAAGGGGCATCTGTCTATTCTTACCGATGCTACAGAAAACACCTGGGAGCGACGATGGTTTGTTTTAAAAAGGTTTGCTTCTCGTTATTTCTTAGAAGTTTGACGTCGGCTAACCTGTAAATCTTGATATGATCCAGACCATATCTCATTGTCTATGCGCACTCCGATGAAAACGAAGAGACTGCCGTCATCGGCCTGAACGGTGTAAACGTCGAATATAATCCCGAAATGGAGACTCTTCTTGGGGTAAGTCAATGACTATTTAGCTGCAACTTTTGAAAATAAACTAATCGCTGTTCATTCTCTTATACGTCGCCTCAGAAACGATTTATGTTCACTCTCTTTACAGCCTCAAATTCGTACGCGCTCGCTGCTCCAAATGCGAAGGAGCTGCAGTCTTGGACTACCAAACTAGACCCTACGCGCCTTCCTTCCTAATCTCATCACTTTCATTTTCTGTTGGAATCATAGCATTTTCGGATATCTTGGCATATACACAATATACACACATACCTGTACTTGTTGATACCTCACGGTCTCTTCCTCACTTGCGACTTTTTCTTTTTCCGTCTTACCAAGTCTCGCTTTGACACACCTGTCTATCCGTTACTCTTCCATTCTTTTATATTGCTTCGTTACATTATTTAGTTTATCAGTTGCCCGCCCATACCTTATGATATTCATTTACTATAGCGTCACCGATCTTCCCAAATTTTGTCTCTTTTTGGTCTCTCTGTACGGTTATAAGTAGAATCTGACTTCGACTGATATAAATCTCTAAACGAATGCCGGAAAGTAAAAAGAATGATACGTATTGCGCCTTTACAATCAAGATTAGTGTTCATTTTTTGTTAGCCAAGAAGTAACGGTCTTTGGAGTGGGTAGCGTGAAGACGGACGTGAAGAAATAATCAAGGTCAGCACCGCAGTGACAGAGGCAAAAAAGCCTTAGTATTTAGTACTTAAACAACTACAAGAAAACGACAGCAGTAAGAGTTAACACACTCCTTTTGGCACGATCGTCGATGGGTCCTCTTGATGGTCTTGAGGTTTTTTTAATGACTTTTTGCATCTTAAAAAATCTTTAGGAGGTCTTGTGAATTTCTTGTTTCCGTCTTGAAGTCCTGCGATCGACTTTTGAGGTCTCCGGGGGTGTCATCTTATTGAAGCGCCGAATTCGATGCGCTGAGGCTGTACCTTGAAGTCTCTTGGAGGTCTTGAAGATTTCTTAAGGTCATCTTGAACTTAGTCTTGAGATGTTTTGAAAATTGATGGTCTATAAAGAACAGAATCATAGTGAGCAAGTGACGAGATAATAAGCCGTTTTGTGTGGCTGACAATCACATGATCATACAATAGGCAGAAGACGCGTTGATTTCACTTATTTGTGTTCAACATCAAGCATCGAGCGGATGCTTGTAAGATAAGAATAGGAAACAGGGGCATCAGTAATAAAGCAAAAGACTGCAATGGTCTGTCGATGTGGTTAGAGTCTATTTATTGCCAGTGACATCCAAAGAGAAGAGTGTGCATTTTGTCTTAAGACGCGTATGGCTATACTACTTCTAATTACAATAATGATACAGAGCTCTTTACATTTGTTCTACTTCAATGTTATCTTTGTTCCGGAAATCCAGATATCTTGGTCCGTGCACCTAACTGTTCTTTTCAAATACAATTACCTCGCTTCTGACCAATTCACTTGCACCACAGGATCTGGTGTATTCGTCCGTTGCGGTCTAGCAGCATATAGCACTGTCAAAAATAATAAAACGTCTTATTAGAGCACGTAATACTATTAAGGAAAACCGACAGAAGCTTCGCAAACAGGGAGAAATGAATACTAGATCGAACAAATATGTATAAAAAAACAGTAATGAAACAAGTACAAAATCCTCTTCCTATTGTGACGCGCCTACTCCGTTGCCACCGGCGTTTCCGGTGAGTGCATTTGACAAAAGTATTCCCCCAACGCGTAATGCTCCATTTACTGCGAGTCGTCCAAGTTGTTGCTGTGTGTTCGCGGACAGGCCCAGTGAGTTAGAATGTGTATGCATAGCATCCTGATGAAGCTGGTGGATCTGTGCATTCTGGGATTGCTGAGCAAGTTGTAGATGCCCAAGCTGATTTAACTGCGTATTCTGAGGTCGTTGAACGAGCTGTTGAAGTTGAGCGAGCTGGAGCTGTGTGTTCTGGGGTTGATGAGCAAGTTGTTGAGGTTGTGCAAGTTGAAGGATGTTCTGGGACTGCTGAGGCTGACCTTGAGTAGCCTGATGGAGGTGCTGATTCGCATTCTGTAGTTGGTGCTGGTATTGGTGTAGATATGATGCAGGATTCACTGAGACACTTGGCGGGTGAATTCCCACCGCGCTCTGCGTATGTGGTCGCCCTGTTATGTTGAGATGACCAGGTCCACTACCAGTGGTACTTGCCGCATGTTGCTGGGATCCGCTGATGGGTGCTAGCTGAGCATGAGCCTGGTTTACATGCGAGTTCGAGTTTACGTTGTTGCCCATGGAGCTTACGTCGATGCTACCAGGAGCACTTCCAGATCCTCCTCCTTGTGAAAGTATCGTCGATCCAGTGCCTATTTCGTTCACTCCCGCACCCACTAGAGTCGCCTGAAGCTGCAGCTGCTGTTGTTGTTGCAAGTTCGCAAGAAGCGAAGCGGTTGCTTGTGCCTGAGAGTAGTTTTGCTGCTGTAACTGCAGTTGAAGCTGCGTCTGGAGCATCTGCTGGAGCTGCGTCTGCTGGCGGATCTGTTGCTGCATCCACTTCTGGAAATGCATCCCTTGCTGGGTTGCGTGCGTATGCTGTTGAATCCCATGTATCTGTGTCTGCTGTTGGTGAGCAGCATGCGCCTGTTGTTGAGTCACATGCGTCTGCTGGTGGGTTGCATGAATCTGCTGGTGGTGGTGTGCTACATGCGCTTGCTGCTGGGTCACGTGTGTCTGCTGCTGAGTCTGCTGCTGAGTTACATGCGGCTGCGGCTGATGCTGATGAGCTGCATGTGTCTGCGGCTGCTGTTGGTCTGAATTTCCATCCTCCTGCTGCTGTCCCAGGTCCTGCCCTTGATGGGGCGAGGACGCTGAAGAGTCGCACGAGCCATCCGTCGGGGCATACGTGCCAGTGATCGGGTCGTACCCACCGTCCGCAGGGCTGTATGAGCCGTCCGTGGGATCGTCCGGGCTACTCGGATCGTATGTAGTGTCTGTAAGATCGTAGGTTCCATTCGTAGGGTCGTACGTGCCGTCCGTAGAATTGTACGTGCCATTCGCAGGGTCATACTGACCGTCCGAAGGACTACATACTCCATCCGTAGGATCATACCCTCCGTCTGTAGAGTCGAACGTTCCATCGATAGGATTGAATACCCCACTCGTAGGGTCAAACGCGCCATCCGTTGGGTCAAACGCATTGCCACCCATTTCCGTATTATCATTTTCGTATACTGAATCTCCAAGCCCATTGAAATCAACTACATTCGTGAGCTGTCCCAAATCCACCACCCCGTTCGCGAGTTGAATTGGGTCCACGCCGTTCGGTAGCTGTCCCAAATGCACACCACTCGTCAATTGACCTAGGTCAACCCCATTCACGACCTGGCCCAGCCCATTCGCAATCCCCGACATCAAATCCTGACCTTCCGCAACGGCGACAGCTCCGAGCAACGCGCCGCCGACCATGCCTGCCACACCTCCGGCGACCGCCGAGGACATGTTGCGCCCACCGATGGTCGAGAGGAGGGTATCGCGGAAGCCTCGCTGCTGCTGCTGCTGCTGCTGCTGCTGCTGCTGAGGCAGAGACTGTTGAGCATATTGGGGTTGTTGGAGGTACTGCTGTTGGGGATACGACTGCTGAGAGAGCTGCTGCTGAGGGATCTGAGAGGGAGGAAACACCGAAGGCGAGAGCGATTGCGGAGATTGTGGCGGCGGCGGGGATGGATGGGCTGTTGTAACATTCTGCACTCCATGCACCTGGTCTGATGCTCCCGCCGCGGATACCTTTGTCGAAAGCTGCCTTGACAAACCAGACCCATACAGCGACACTGGTGCATCCCCGGCGTCGGGAGCACGCGGCACAAACGGCGGCGGCACCCTCCGCCTCTCCGCCTCGCGCACTACCTGGCCTTCCCGCACCACTCTCTCCCTCTCCTCACGCGCCTTTTCCCGTTCCACGCGCTCCCACTCCAACCGTCGCTCTTCCTCCTTCCTCTGCGCGCGCGAGACGCCCCAGAAGCCCGAGAGCAGCGAGCGCGACGAGACAGAAGAAATAGACGAGGCGGACGGCGAAGTGACTGAGACGGAGTACCTGTACGAGCTCGCCGATTGTGTTTGCGCAGTGAACTGGGCTTGAGACCGGCTCGGTGGCTCATTTCTAATTTGAGACTGAGGCTGAGGCTGAGCAGAATCGACCGGCACCGTTCCCGACGCGGAACGCCGCTGCGGTAGCGGGGGTGGTGTGGAGGACGCAGATTGGGCATGCGCATGAGTACCTGCCGATACAAAGGCCGTATCTACTTCCACTGCAGTCTGTGGTAGAGCCACCGGATATGCTCGGGGGTGTGTAACAGCAGAAGGAGACGGCGAGGTCAACGGCGTGCTCGCAGCCGAAGATGCAGAACCCGCGGTACGAGGCCTGGCCTGTAACGGCGAGGAAAATGCGGAGGAGTACAGTGAGCGTGCATACGTAGACGACGCGTCATTTCTCAAATTCTGATTAGAGCTCGGCAATTGGGAAGAACCAGGAACAGGGACGCCAGCTGGAGCTGAAGTCAGCGGTGGTGTAACAAGAGGGGAGGCTGGTAGCGAAAGCGTAGGCGCATGGGTGTTCAGCGTGCACGGGCCTGAAATACAGCGCGCCCCTGGCCCGGTGTCAGGCACTACAGCATTCGCACCCGCGACAGAAGGAAGGCGACGTGCGGGCTGAGTCGAGGATTCTGTACTGGAGTCGTGGCCAGACGCACGTACAGGGGAATAAATCAGAGATGGACTTGAAGTAGTCGGGATTGCTACCGCAGCAGTATTGACGGGAGATACAGATGGAAGTGGCTGCGCTCTATGCTGAACGCCAGGAGGGAAGGCCGGCGGGGTGATTTGTCGGGACACCGAAGGGACATGTGGGTCACCCTCACCAACAAGCTCTACGGTATCCCCAACGAGCTCCCGACTTCGCACCTCATCCCTTCCTCTGTCTTCCGTATCCAAACTCATCTGACCAATTGCACTGACGATTGGATTTCCTTCTTCATCCAGCATGCTCTGTGGGCCCCGTGCGTTTGCATAGTCGGCGTCAACAGATAACCCATCTTCGGCCGTCAATGAATACAGAGGGAGCGTCGGTCGACGTGTCAGACGTCTAATACCGTGCTCTTCATCTATATTGTCCTGTTGTTCAATATATTCCTGATGATCAGAGTCAAGTTGAAGCTGATTGAGGCACCCAGAAAATACATCAACAACATGGGAAAATACCTGATCAGGGGCGTCTGAATGCGCGCGCGGAGGCAAGGAGGAAGTTTGCGTCGGCGGGGCAGTACGAAGATCTAGGTACCCAGGTGCCGAGTGTTGTACCAGGACGCGTGATACGTCTGGAGGGCTAGGTGGCGAAGACGCTGGGAGAGATGACGATGCAGGTGTCGCATTGGAGGCGTCCTGCGGCGCCGAGGATGCTGGGGGGGCGTTGTAAGGGCGTCTGCAGTGACTTTTGCCTTGTGTGCTCGTAGTGCACCGGCGAGCTCGAAGCTAGCGCTGGAGGTCCCTGCCTTCCTGTCGAGACATTTGCGCCCGCTGTGTTCGTGAAACGCGACGGCACAGGCACCAGGAGGGATGCATTCAACCGCATGCCAGGCGCGCGCGACTCTGCGTGTGCGTTTGGGTTTATAGACAGGACCGGGGGAATACTGGTCGCTGGTCCCGATGAGCCACCAAACGCACTCGCATAGAGCTGCTGAGCGAAGCTAATCGTCCGTGCGGTTTGCGGGTGCCTCTGGGTATCTGAACCGGGGATGAGAGGTCCAGCAGGATGAACGCACGACAGACGCGGCGGGAAGGCGGCGTTGTTCTGGTAGTACCGTATACCTCGTCTGGGAATTTTTACTCAGAACCAGGAGTAAATGAGATGGTGATAACAAGACGTACCCTGCATCGAAGTGCTCTGTCCATTTTGGCGGGAGCGGGCGAGTGTCTGGGTCCAGAGGCAGAGGCGACGCTGGAAGCATCTGGTGGGGATGTTCTGCTTTGTGCCTCGGAGGCACCGATGTACAATATATATCATTCCACATTATAGCCCCCTGGGTAGAGATATAGCCATGAAAGGGACAGAGTCAGAGCAAAATCGTCCGCCTGGGCAGGCGTGCCTGTCGATGTCCATCAGCCCCTCATCATATCAAGTATGTATTTGCCGCTGCGCCTATAGCAACTAGCAGAGATTACCAGCCAAAGACAGTCCTTGTGAGCGGATTTGAGACGGAATTAAATGCCATTGAGGCGCTGCAAACTGCCAAAGTCGTGATGAGGAGAGTGATGTTTAAACTGAAACTTGTCTGATCATTGATCTCCTGGAATCAATGATTGTAATTGAATGAATCCAGTCAAAACGAGAGCAGCAATTTCTTCCAAAAAATGTCTCTGGCTTCTGATGAATTAGGAGTTGCAGCTGGACAGCCAGACTTCAGCTCACATTGCAGAATATCTAATCCGTGCAGTCGACGGCAGTCCAGCAAGTATATTCAATCCAGCCCAGAGGCTGGATTGGCTACACCATCTGCATTGTACCACTCTGTAGGGGCATTAATCGATCGACTTTATTTTGGCTTGGACTTGCACCTCGAACAAAATTACAGACGGACATACATGTATATATTGATGCAATGCACATTCTTATACAAAATCAAAGCAAACTTCAAAAAAAAAAAAAAAGGATTTAATCTACGATCTACAAGTAACTGCAATTGAAGAGACACTATGTCGAAAAGGATCTTTGGACTTGGAGGGACTCCATCAGGAATGCATATATATCGTCCGAGTAGTAAATGAAAACACGTACATGAGCCACCCGTCGAGAAGGCCAACGTCGACATGTAATTAGAAGTCAGGCTACGGCGTATTATAAGGTTGATAAATAAAGACGTACCCAACCACAAGAAAACGACAGCCACCCGAGTGAACGCCCGCCCACTTCACTCCCCCCGACGCCATTGTTGATGTCGGGTACCCTCTTGATGAGTTTGAGGTCTTGAGGTTATATATCATCTTGAGTTCTTGAGGTTTTCTTGAGTCCGTGAAGTTGCCTTGAGTTTTTGAGATTGTCTTAAAATCCTGAGGTCTTGAGGTCTAAAAGGCACAGAAACACAATGAAATTGTGATCAGAAGGAGATTAAGATGGTACTCACTGTTAATGTGTCTTGAGGGTCTGGAAATAATGATGAAGTGATGTGAAAAGAGAATAGATGATGAAAATAGTGGTAGGCTGCGTGTCCTAGGTGTCTGGAATTTATCTTACATCTTACGTCTTGAGCTTACTTATCATCTTGGGAGCTTTGTCGAAGTCTTGAAGCACACCTTAGGTGGTCTTACATATCTATCCTATCATGACATTTCCGTCAGTATGAGCATCGAGAAAGATTTAGGCACGTACCTTACATTTCTTGAGGATTCTCTTAACTCATCTTAATCCTACGCAGTCAAAGTATGAGAGGGGTGATACAACGAAAGGCATAGCCACGTACTTAATCACGGTGCCTTATCTCAAGTAAACTCAATGGCTTGAAGATGTCGAGGGTGCTTGATGCAGTCTGTCTTGATGTGTCCTGCTGAAGGCCTTGAACATCTATGAAGGA
>SGPK01000544.1:0-15281 GCA_004802695.1 Phellinidium pouzarii
GGCTTGCTGAGAGCCGGCGTACAAGTATGGGGATTGAGTCTAGATGCGAGCATGGAGAGGCATTCAGNAAAAAAAAACGAACGAAATAGAGAGCTGGCGGAGGAGACGTGGACGAATTGTAAAGAAAGTACTTGAAAGTTTGAAGTTGAGTTGAGTACGGAATTCACGCGATAAGATCGACGCTAGCACCCCGGAAATATTTAATATTTTAGTACTGCCAGTGATAATTCCATTGAATTTCGAGAGCAGTGAAATAGTCAATGTAACAACATATAAGTATTGGCAAGGTTGATTAGAAAAACTTGTGAGAGAAAACATGGGATAGGACAGCAAGTACATCAAAGCAGCCCGGGGATAGAAATGCTGAGTTCGCGACGCTGGAATGAGGATAAAGATAGAGAAGTTTGGATGGCGCGGTTGAAGCATCGCGAGAATACGAGGGTGTTGCACCTGTGAAATACAGGGCGTGTGGGTTTTCCTGGTTCTTGCCCTTGTCTCAAATACTTTGTTTACCTACGACACACACTATATATGGCCACGCTTCCCCCAAATGTCGAGAAAGGAGTCTTTTTTGTCCATGTAACGCGCGAAATTGACGCGCCAGTCGACAAGGCATGGGATGTTTTGACCGATTTGTCCAAATATCACGAATGGTGAGCACTACTAGTTCTGTGACTTGTCTTTGAGTAGCCAACCTCTCGCGTTTGGATAGGAACCCCTTCGTGTAAGTGAAAGTTTTTGCATTGAAGTCGACGTTTAGGCATTAATTTGCGTCGCGGTCTGCTCCAGGCGCTCGATGACCATCGTGAACGCGTCAAAAGAAGAGGACGCAGACCAGACGCTTGCAGAGGGTAAATACCTGCTAATGAAGTGCCACATTCCCCCGACTATGGATGATAGCGCGCGGAACCAGGCGCCTCTCGAGCTCGTCAAGGTAGTGGACGGAGTAAACCATCGCCTCTCGTGGGTGAACGTTGACTACCCCTCGTTTGCATTGCGCGCGGAGCGCTGGCAGACGTTGACCGCAGCGGGGGATGGTAAATCGAAGTACGAGACCTGGGAGGTCTTCAATGGGGTGCTTGCATATTTTGTCAAGTTTTTTATGGAAAAGTCGCTCCGGAGATCGTTCGACGGTTTCGCAGATGGTCTTAAAGCGCAGAGCGAACGCTCTTGAGCCTTGACTTGACGACGACAGCCATCACATCAATATTAATATTTTCTTTTTCTCACAATCGCCAGCAAGCAAGCCTTGAGGCCACCTCGCCTCGATTAATATTGCCGCGTATTTTAATGCATTCGCTGTTTAATTCCCAGCGCAGCTTTATATGTGCAGTACCAGTATAATCGTGTTGTAGCCTACAAAAGACTCTTTGAGGCCTTAGCAAATTCATGAAACCCCAAATCGGGAAGGTCGTAATTAAAAATGGCAGTATGCGTGTCTATTTCACGTCGTTTCGTCCTGTCGTCGTCGTCGTTCCACCGTCTGTCGCTGCCGTTCTCGCCGCACTCGTCGTCGCCGGCCGATAACCAGTCTCCGTCATTGTCATGGACGGGCAGACCAAGTCTTCGTCGCGGTTCTCGACACTGAATGTGTTTGGCAAGTTCTCAGCAAGCCCGAAGCCGCCGCGTCCTCCTCCAAAGGACCAGTGGTACCGCCAAGGTTCAAAGTCGACGGTCTCACTCGCACCTTCTCATGCGCTTTCCACGCACGCTGCATCTATTGCAAGCTCGTCGCATGATACGTTGCAGATTCCGCCGACACCGATTAGTATTGCCTCGCGCTCGCACTACAATCTGAGTCGCACGACGTCGCCCGCGTCAACCCGCAGCCGAGCCACGGCCGGGTCGACTGCAACGCCTCGCACCTCTGAAACCGGGTCATTCTTTTCGAAGCTCTCCAACTCGTTTGGGAAGCGTCCGAAATTGTTTTTGCGTTCAAACGCGTCGCGCACGACCCTTTCACCTGTGGATAATGTATCGGATGACGGTGTACTGGTGAGCTCACAAGATGCGGACGACGACATCTCGACTCCGTGGAATTTTCAAGTGAGCACAAAAAATAGTTTATAATGTATTCCAAGTTATTAACGCAATGTCCTCCAGCATCACTTGCACGTTGACGAGGGGTATATTGTTTCTGAGAACCGTAGCTGTGACGTCGTTGCTGATTCGAGCGTCTGTAGACTAACAGGGCTCCCACCTGAATGGGTCAATCAGCTTCGGGCGAGTGGCCTCAAAGACACAGACATCATATCGACGCACTCGCGGCGCAATCGCACCACATACCTTCAAAATCACCCCGACGTCTCACTTGACATTCTCCGACCGCGACCCCCTTATTCTCCTTCAGTCTCTTCAGTCTCATCTAGCTTGCTTTCACCATCCTCCGCAAGCCCACAACCTCAGCGTTCTGTGCCACTAAGGCGATCTATGATGAACGACGACGCTTCGACCATGCGCAGTACCAGCTCAGGTAGCAGGTCGACAGATTCCCCTCCTTCCTTGAATTACGACGACATGTGCAGACCTTCTCTCTCGTCTGCCTCCGTCTCCTCTCGTTCACCTTCTTCAAATTCTCCGCCACCTTCAATTTATTCAAGCCAGGAGTGCCCCGGCACCGCCACGGCTGCTAATTTCACCACCTCGCGGCCTGCGCGTCCTGACCGTCCTTTGCCCCGTGAGGCAAGTGTGTGCGATGGTGATCCGCCGTCGCTTCCGAGCACTCCTCCGACCCGCACCACGACCTTCCGCGTGATGAACGCAAGCCCGCCGTCACCCCCTCCAGCTTACGGATCGCCAGATCTGGTCCGTGCGAATGTAGAGGCATTTACGGACATGAAGGTAAGACCCAGTGTTAGCTCAAGGTCTAGCAGGGAAGAGTGCGAAAGAAATTCAGATATGCTTGTGGAGAGACGATCGGAAGAGACAGTTACGCCGGAAGTATTTTCGAGGGAAGACAGTCAAGCGTCGGGATACAATACGCAGACTGCCTTCTCTCAGTCGCTAATCACTAGTCCAATATCCAGACTTCATCTATCGGCAATTTCACGGAGTGACTCACCTTCACCACCTGCCTCGCCCATCCCACGCGCGACCGTCCTCCCACCTCGACTTTCCCTCCATCAAGACATGGACAGTGATCTCAGTAGCTGGTCTGAGCAGCTATTTTCCGTAATGAATACGTCAGACCCAAAAATAAACGCTGGATCAAGTGCATTTCTGCCAGTGGTCAGTACTTCAGTACCCGCCAAAGCTTCACCTACGACTCCGAAGAAATCACCCGTCCCACCGCTAATGCTATCACCGCCTTCTGAAGATAACTCCGTGATCATAGAGGTAGAGCAAGATCAGCCAGCGGATTTTTCATCTACTCCACTCTTCGAGGAAGTGATGTCTCTAGTCCAGTCATCCTATTCTATAGAAACGCCCACCCTTCCGACGTCAACCTACCCTTATCTTCCTAGTCCCCCGGCTGCATCCTCAGCATTCCCCCAGAGCAATTATGACTTCCTCAGCGAAAGTTACGATATTCGTTGTGACTCAAACCTATCGCAGCCAAGCAGTCGCGACTCGCAGGCGACAATTTCAGCTAGTAGTCGCTGGAGTCGTGCTACGACCGTGCGTGATGTGCGTGATGCGACTATCGGACATGTGCGCAAGACAAGCGTTGCAAATGCTATGACTGTGCTTGCACCAAGCAAGCATGGTGTGCAGCCTAACGCAAACACGGCTCGTTCTGGCCCTTCCTTGTCTAGTGCCGACAGACTTCTGAGCACCGCCAGCTGTGATGCGGAGGCCTTCCCATCAGTTGATGACTTTCCTATGCCCCCACCGTCGCCCAACGATGCAGCATTCAGTATAAGCTCAGCGCAGCCATCGCCATTGTCGCCTTCTTTCTCAGTTGAATCCGCCCGTATGTCAGTGGAAAACATTACGCTGCCGTACGATGTGGACCGGGCATCAGCAGCTTCTGCAACGATTAATCGTCTCCCTAGTCCAGCGTCGACGCGCTCCTCACAATCTAGCTCTGGCTCGGGGTCGACCTCGTGCTCGTCACAGGTTAACCCGCTATCTACAACGTCAAGTTCTGAAGAAGGCCACGAAGAATGCGAGGCAGCCGAGGGGAAAGCAGATGCTGTGCGTGTCGAGTTGCGATACATTGAATCAGAGGGCAGTCTTCTTTCGCCGACAGATTCTGAGGCTAGCACTAGCAAGTGGGCCGAGTCACAAACACAACCAGCGCGTATTGACATTACAGCAAGCACATACGACCAAGATCCGGATGATGGGGCGTCCGCAGTTGTTGACTGGTTGACGGATACGCCTTCTCCACACTACGAGCTACACGGCAGCACTAGACGCGACTCTGTCACGGTTTATAACCCCCGCGGCGAGCCACTCCTACACCCATCTGCCGCCACGGACAGTCCGTCACAGGCTCGGCGGCCTTCTCTACAGACCAATGGCTTGACTTCGCCTGGTTCTGACGGTGAAACCGGGCTGCAGAAGTTCCTCTCGCCGTCACTGGCTGTCGAATCCTTGTCTTCGCCTAGCTCTGCTGGTACCTCTCCATCTTCGTCATCGTCGGTCCCACGCTATCGAGGGTGGGTATCGGAGGTCGTTGCACCGCTCGAAGAGTTCATCGATAATTCCATCGACCCACGCCAACTCTTTGTAGATATGCGGGAGATAGCGGAGGGTGAGTCCGGCTCGGTCTTTGTAGCGACCGTCGTGGCACGTCCCCCGAAGGCTACAGCAAGGGGGTGTAAATCCGTAAAGACCGAAGATGTTGTAGGCGAAAACGTTTCGAAAAAAGTGGCGATTAAAAATGTTCCGCTGTTGCCAGGCGGGTCACCGAAGCTCGAAGATCTGCGTAAAGAGCTGCTACTTATGTCGAACATACGGCACGAGAATATCCTGTCCATGGACGGATTATATGTTGACCTTGTGGAAGACTCGTTGTGGATTAAAATGGAGCTAATGGAGCGTAGTCTTGCAGACATGCTCGCGCTCGCGGAAGAGGGCTTTACTTTGCCTGAGGAAGCAATTGCGCGGTTCGCAAGCGACGTGAGTTTTATTTTCAAGTATAATAAAATGATGTTACGCTATGCGGCGCTGACGAATTAATAGATTTTGAATGCTCTGGTTCACCTAGAAGATCTCGGGATTGCTCATAGAGACGTCCGCTCTGACAATCTGCTGGTCAGCAGTCAGGGTATACTCAAACTAAGTATGATTTTCAGGAAGATCATTCGGTTCGAAGTTAATGAATGATGTCTCCTTTAGCCGACTTTTCGCGTGCGCTCTTGGTCGATTCATCCTACCCTATGCATACCGATCCAGTTGGCGTTGTTTATTGGCAGGTACGTTTGTATCGCCGCACGTGGTACGAAGTATACTATAACTAATATCGATCCCTATGCTCAGGCGCCGGAGATGCGCAGCGGTTCGTATGATGCGCGAAAAGTCGATGTCTGGTCCGCGGGCGCGACAACCTGGGAAATGGCGGAAAGCTCGCCACCGTTCATGGACATAGCAGATCCGCAACGGTTGCCGGATCGTTGGCCGACCTTGTCCCAGCCTGACATTTATTCACCTTCGCTCTATGATTTCTTGACTTTGTGTTCCTCTCCTTCTTCCTCTCGACGGACCGCTCACGACCTTTTAACGGTAAGTCACATTTGTCTTTTCAGTGCAGCGCCCTACTAACGTGCGGGTTGCTTTTGCCGCCGGCACTTGAAGACTCCTTTCATTCACTCTGCATGTGCGCGTTCAATTATCACTGACCTTCTGGAGCAGTGCACAAGCATTGAAGTGCGTATCCACCGCAGGCAGAGTGGCGACTTTCAAGGGACTATTTTATCATAGGCATTATTCATCAGATACCCCGGGTTTTGCAGTAATTATCGTATCATGTTATTTGAGCATTCTTTCGCGTATCTCTTCTGTCGTACCTCGATCTTAGTTTACAGACCATCTATCTTTCCTATTTCTGCCTCGACGGCATCCTTAAGCTGTCTGCACTCTTTTACGACGTCGTCGTTTTCGTCCTCCGCGCATTCCATAATGAATGTCGCAGTCTCTTGACCAAATCCTAAGTAAACAGTAGTAAGACATTTAGAAGTCGACGTATATAAAGCTTAGCAAAAGATAAGGGAATCCTACCTCTGAGCTTTGCACCATGTGCTTGCCACATAGCCACTGCGCAGGACAAGGAGAATAAACGGATCCTAGGATCCTCGGATCTCGTTTGCATAAGGACAGCGAGATTCACTGCCTTCACAGATGAATCATCCTCTAGGCAGTCAACGAGCGCGCTGAGGCACGCAGACAA
Source organism: Phellinidium pouzarii (assembly GCA_004802695.1). Taxonomy (NCBI): domain Eukaryota; kingdom Fungi; phylum Basidiomycota; class Agaricomycetes; order Hymenochaetales; family Hymenochaetaceae; genus Phellinidium; species Phellinidium pouzarii. Next base: position 6,335 of record SGPK01000544.1, read on the forward strand.
TAATGCCTTTCCTGCGCCTATTTTCAGCTCCACACAAACGGAGATTTGCTGGGTCAGCGGCCCCGTAACATGTCGCAACTTCTCATCTCTCCAGTATGCTGTGTGATTTATAGATTAAATGAATCAATAAATCACCGATAAATGAATGCCGGAAATCATTACCTCCGTCATCCGCAGTAAAGCTCTTTGATAGTGTGTCGACGGTCGCAAGCCACAGTTCTTTGTCTACGTTGTCCTTCTTCTGGAATGATCCCAAGAGGTCAACGAAATTGCTGGTCAGCAGCGACATATAAGGCGTCATGAATTCCTAAGGACCGGTCAGATTAGTATCAACGACAAAAAGAGAGAAATACCCACCTTGAAAAGATCCAACAGCGCAGAGTAAATACGGCAGAAAGTAATCTTCCGTTCTATAGCTAAAGACAGATTGAGTATTCACTTGAAGGAGCTTCCAATAAGCACAGTGCATGCATCGCTCACATGAATATTCCCCAAACGCCCAGTCACACGACTTCCTGAATAGAGGCGAAAAAGCGGTCTCATTAAGTTTGATCACGAGCTCAAGGTATGCAGAGATAATTTTGTCTTCCAACTATGTGTTGTTTAATTTTTTTAAAGTTTGTCACAATGAAAAACATACCGGCGTCGCTTCCTCAGGTAAAAGCCCGTCTCGTGCACCGAAAGATTGTAAGAAATGGTTAAATAGACTACGAATGTTTTCGAGTATATCAGCACGAGCTGAGAAGTGCAGACATCGCTTGAGCAGATCAAAGAAACGACCGAATCTGCCATATCCATTCTGAAAGATATCAGAAGAATGACAGCATCAACCTTATGGAGCCACCTACCGACTTGCTCAAGTCCTCAGAAAGAGGCCAACATTGAAACAGTGAGGAAATAAGTGTTTTGCTTGGTATTTGCTTCGCTAACAGCTTGACGAGCTTCTCGAATTGAGAAGATCCTTCAGAAAAAAACTGTCTCGCTGTCCAAATACAGGTCAACTAGTAATTTAACCTCTTGAACTCCCCAAAAGGTAGGCATTGTCTTCAACAGACACGAAAGAGCATGCAAGCCCTCGATGACCATCTCTATTAGAAGAAATGCATTGAGAAACAATTCCTAAACAAGTCACAGCATGTATACTCACCGCGATCTTGTCTTTTACCGGCTCCTTTCAGCGAAGACACGCACGAGCTTATGAGCGAGCGAAGATGAGGAATAATGCGTGGACCAAGCCTCATTCTAAAAGTAATTGTAAGACCCTAAAAATGCTTAAATTGGTAATAATGGACAAACATCAACACTGAAATGACAGTCATCGTCTGATGAATTTCTGGGTATTTGTCGACAATATCAACAATAACGGGAACCACGTTGGTTAACGAGGATTCCTCCTTTGGGCAGGAGGACGACCCTATGCTCAATAGCGCCTTGATCGATCCAATTGTGATGGAGGGGTCGTGGGTAGAGGCCAGCGTCTTATTCATATGGTCTATGATTTGTGCCATAATTGGCGAGATCGCTTCTCTAGCTTCTGTCTTCATTTCAGGGACGCGCGCGGCCAAGAGTTCGAGTGCCCCAAGCCGTATCTAATGAAGAGAGCATCTTCAATGCTTAAAGCCTGAACGAGGACATAATATTTCACCTTTGTGTTTCCATTCGACAACATAGAGAGGATAATAGAGGCGAAATACGCAGTGGAGATGATGGTCATGGACTGAAGCAGCGCCTGTTGCGCATAAATCCCAATATCTTGAAGGTCCTGACTGGTTTGGTCTTCATCATTAACCGCCGCTAGCTCCAGCAGACATGTTATAATATCGCGCATGTCCTTACTCGGCTCTTCTTCCAACCGTGTAGCCGCCATATGTTTCATTCCCAGCCCAATAAAGGTCAACAAAGTCTGAGATTGTCTTTTTCGCAACGTTGTAGTTGGCACAGACTGGTCATCTATGCTTTATGAAGGGAATGTGCGTTAATGATCGTCATGAATTAATTGTACATGAGAACCTACAACATTGTCTCTAAGAAAACCTTCTCAGATGATGTGGGGGCTCTTAGTAATTTGACGAGTCTCTCAACCTCCCGAACAATGTCTTTCATCGCCTTCATGTGCATCAAATGAGGTTTTTTTGAAGATTCTTTCNAAAAAAATTCACTCACAGCAAATTTCACTGGAGCAGAGTAATGTTGCAATATGCTCTGGGGAAGGACTAGCGAAGATTCAGCTTCTTGATGACTTTGTCGTGGAACACGATTGGACATCTTATCGGCCAAAAGCATGAGTACCGGAGCTAAGAAATCTGCAGGATTTAACACATCTATTAGATGCGTGAAGAAACTAATGAATGTAAATCGATCAACGAAATTGATCGAAATAATAAGTATAGTGTGGCATACCTTGTTCTACGGTGTCGAGGAATGTGCGTAAATGCATCCGTAAATGTTCTGATGAGCTCCCTCGAGGCTTGAGTTCAAATCATGAGATGATCATCAACAAGGAAAGACTGTAATGACGAACCAATAAAAAGATCCAACGTATCAGTGTGTTTTTGTTTCAGAGAAGCTGTCGCGACAGGCACTATACTTTCCGTCGTCTATGAGTCAAATCGTCAGGTACGCAAGACACGAGCCAGACTTTCGATTGACGAACCTTTTGTATGACCTTGAAACTGTATGAATCATCCCGATGGAACACGTTGGAGCCCATGAATGTGAAAATAGGCATGACATTGTGCAGAACAGACTCGGGCGACAGCCGCGCCAAAGATGCCATAAGTAGCAAAGCCTGGTGGAACGTTTGCGGATTTTCTGAAGCTGAAAACAAATGTTGCCTCATTAAACATACAACATCTCTACGAATCACCAAGTGAGATATGTACTTCGCATTAATTCAACGAGCACATCAAGTCTTATTGCGCTTGGGGCGAGATTCGGCAACTCCTAAAAGCTCTTCAGTATGTTAAAATCGGATTTAATTTCGCCCTACCTTGATCTGTGAAGCTGCGGATTCAACGCATGCCATGAGAAGTTGCTCCACGTATATCATGTCGGCCTGAGCGGGGGCTGAAATAGCAAGTAGACGGTTGAGAGTTTCCAATAGCCCAGAAACAACTTCAAGCGACCCCGGAAGCGCTTGTGAAGCAAGGACCTCCGCTAAGAATGTGAGACAATCTAAGATACTGCTGCTTTCAGAATCTCGCCTTTTGACGTCAAGAAAATGAGTCGGTTAATCCATAGGAGCAACATCATTCACGCACATATCTGTCTTAGCTCTTTTTGAAGCGCGCTCTTCTGATTCTCTAGCGGCAGGCTGCACAGATTGGAGCAACGCCTTAATGAGTGCAGATTGCTTTATGCAATGCCCGAGAAGGCGTTTGATCCCAAACTGGTAAATAATAAATAAACAAAAAATTCTACAATTGCAACAGACGTACTCACAGTCTCGTCCATCGTGCTTCCAAGTACAATTAATTTCATACTAAGTTCCAATTGCCGCTTATTTGAGAGTGATGCGAACAAACGATCACGGAGTTTGGCACAAATGCACGTCCACTGGGGCGTGACTTCGCCTTTGTGAGGTTAATGAGAAACGTGTCATAGAAACAAATATTAAATATTTACCCATGTCGTGATAGAACTGCAAAGCGCGAAGAAGGATAGGCCATGAACGACTTTCATCTGCATTTAGGTCCTTCGCTGCGGAGATATCGAAAGACTCTAAAGCATACACTAGTAGCTCGGAAGCCTCTTTGCTAGTAACCCCAGTGTCGAGCTGCTCTTCTATGACAGGTAGAAGCATCTGAAGCTTGCTGAAATCTGACACTCGCTGTACAGCCTTTAAAATTGATAAACGAATTGCCAGAGATGGGCAGCAGATGGCGTGAGAAAGTAAGAAGCATAGAATCCGCTGTCTTTGCCTAAAAAGTTTAATACATTAAATTAATTCATAGTATATTTTGTTGTTTGTGCATAAAACTCACTTTTTTTCCTTTTTTTTTCTCTGCAATGGATGAAGACAGGTACTCGTAATGGAGGTTAATGAGGTATTCTGCGTCGTTCACTAAGTGATCCCGATGTTCTGCAAGTATTCTCAGATACTTTGCCTCGTCAAACCAGTCAAGATATTCCAAGGCGGCTATACCGAAGGCATTTGACAATTAAGTGGTGCATGACTGAGCACAGATTCAAGTATTCTCACCAGATGCAGACCCATAAACCTGATCAAACGCATAGACTACCGCAGGCTTAGATTCCGTCGGTGCCTCAGATATAATTGATACACAATCCATTGCCGCAGCGCGCACTTGCCTATCAGGGGACTGGAGCGCGTCCAGCAGCGCGGGAAGGACGGCCTGGAAGTCAATGTGCTTCTGTATTGACTGAGCACGGAGGAATGCTGACGCATGTCGGAGGGCAACATATATGCACGCGTCGGAGGCAGAAAAACTAGCCCAAACACCGGCGAGAAAAAGAAGAGAGTAGTACCCGAGATTCTCGAAGAGAGCGCGGTTCACATAGGCGATGATGCTGATGTTCGATGTTGTCGAGTTGATCAGTGCATATGTTACCCTTAGCATATGCAGATACTGTAAACTGGGGGTTGCCTCGCCCTTCTATACATTATCTAAAATCAACGAACATAGGCATTAATTCAAATCAGCTGACCTTTTCATTTGGACTGAACCAATCGACTTGGTCGGTTGCAAGGCGACGAATAGAGGGGATGAAAGTCAGAATCGATAATTGAAGTCTCTGAGTCGCGGAGCGGCTGCTCGGTTTTAGTACAGCGCTTCTTGCAGCAGCTTCTTCAAACACGACCTAGGTGGCAAGGTCAGGGCACTCAAAACAGTCAGATGAATAAACCTTACCTCATTGAATTCACTGTCATCCTCTCCTTGTTTACCGAGATCGCCTGCTTCCACAACACGAATGACCTTCAGCACCTTGTATGCCGCCACAATCTTGTCCTCGCCAGTCAAAATCACAAGAAGTGCACGAGTTACAGTAAGGGCGAAAAGACGCCTGTGAACGTCGTCTTCATCTGCAACTCCTTCGAGCAGCCAAGCGAAGAGAGTCGAATACTCATTTGAAGTTATGATATTCTCTGCAGAGGATCAGAACGAGGAGCTATCTAAGATGAGGAAGGAAAAGATTCGCTACACACCGGCAAGCTGCTTCGCCAACGCAGTATTTGTCTTGGCCATCTCCTCAACACCCAAAGAGCTATTTGTTGCATTGATAATCTCCTTTGTCCCTCTTAAGAGCATATGGCTACCCAACGCCGACGCACATACAACATCCCAGACGCTAGATGCTGTCTTTCCCCGTGGCTTCGAAAAGAATACGTGCGGGAAGACGAGACCGAGCAATACTTGCATGCCGAGCGTCGGTTGCGCAGAATAGAATGAGTTACAGAAGAATGAGAGGTGTGCGCGAAGGACTGCGCGTGGTAGAGTCTGTGCGGTAAGAGATGCAGCAAGTTCAGCGAGCGCATTTGGCGCCGAGAGAATTGTAATAATTTGCGCCGGAGTGGCATACAGCGCCTCGAGAACTGCGGCACTAGTGTCGTAGACACGAGCGCAGAGCGCGTCATGTAGGGCGGGTTGTTCAGCAGAAGATATTTCCTGTGTCTCTTCTGCTATCAATTTGATGATATTTCGGACGGCACTTGCGCGGACGGAGGGGTCAGCATTAGAGGAAGCAAGGATAACATCCCTAGGGGCCTTTCCAGAACCCTCTGGCTGGAAGACACTTTTAGAAGGTGCCATCAAGGACAAAGAAAAGTGCAAACATACCATCGCAAGCCCTAAAAGTCGCTGATCGAGATCCAAACGCTCGCCTCCTTCCGCTACAAGTTCATCAGCAGCGATTCGCAGCAATTTCGGATAGCGCTGGTGCATTGCAGCGAGGATATCATCACCATCCTCAGTCTTCAATAAAAGCTTTGTTATTGTCTTGGGAATGACTTCCGGCATATGATCTGCAGTGAGGAGGAATTGAAGTACTGCAGCGTGGGGCTCTTCGGAGTGCATTTCCGTCAATCTTCCAAGAATAGGTATAATGACCTTCTGAAAGCCTGTCCATTCCATGGAGCTACGCAGAGACTTAAGGATGTCACTGCAATACGTGCCCAGATGAGTGTCAATGAGGTGGAATCGAGCAAAACTAAAATACGAACGGCAGAGCAATGAATTCATCTATAATGTTAGCTTGAAACTTGTCAAGTGTTTCTTGGGCACCCAGAAAAGAAACAAGAGCTGTGACTAGTTGCGCAGCTTCGATAACAGAGGAAGTAAAAGCGCTGTGCACCATGGAAGAAACAGCAGCATTAAGAGCAGAAGCGTTGAACATGCATTTATGGGATAGTGCAGAAAGCAAAACGTAGCTGCCCAACTGACGAGNAAAAAAGTCAATTGGAGGTGCTTAAAGAAACGAAGGCGGTCTTACAATTCCATCTTTTAGTAATGTCTGGGTTACAATCGAATTTGCGACTTTTAATGGTTCCATCAGCGCAGGAAGAACAAACGCGAGCGCCGCCGCATCCAGATCTCTTTTGTCCACTCGCGTCACGTATTCCAATAACACAGCGGTGTTAAAGCAAATGAGCGTGCGGTGGGCGTTGATACCTCCTGAGGTTGTTAATGCTTCTGGAAGAAGTCCAACGACGTACCGCGCCAGCTCTCTCTCCTTCAGCATCTCCGTCACCAAAACACTGCGCGACGGCGCCTTTCCAGAAACCTTATATGCGGAGAGGAACCTCCACGGTGCATTCTCGTCAATAATCAGGATCGATATCATTTTTGCAAAGTGCGGAGATTCGTGGTATGGGAGAAAGAGCGCAAGGACGTCGGATACGTTGAACTCGTTGATACGAAACCGCCGTACAAGCCATTCCAAAACTCTCCCTGCAGTACCCTCCAGTAGACAGCATCCAAGAGCTCTCAGACATTCTCGAAGTGCTTCGTTGACATCGTTTAGTTCATCTCTTCCAAGTAGCGTTCGGTCCGTCTCTTTGGCTTTTTGCGAGAACAGACAGCGATAAACTTGCGCATAATCATTGAAGGCACCCAAAGATGGGTAGACGCATCTGAGCTGTGAGAGTGCATTTATTGCCAGAGCATGTATTGTGTCTAAATCGTCGATTTGGCTCTTCGTTGATGAAGAGAAAAGGTAAGAGGATGAGGCAAAGTGTTTCTTGCGAGCTGTCTCAGAAAGCAAAGGCGCGTTCAACGACACATTTTTAGCGAGCTGGGCCGCGAGAGTAGACGGCATTTTGAGGCCTGCAGGAATCGAGGACGACGCGACTGCAAGAGCAAAAAACTTAATATTCAAATCACGAAAATTTGAAATTTAGGCCCGAGATGGATCCTCCAATTACCGTAAGTGTTCACAATGCCTATATAAGGAAGGTGGTTTACATTTGTATAATATATTATAAAGGCTCTTCAAGTTGCTCTTGTGTTTTGCTTTGCACGTCGGAAACCCTCACGGTTTGAGCGTTCCCCGATAACGATAACAAAAATCGAACTACCTACACGACTCGGAGTATAAGATATAAACAGCGAAATGTAATTGGCAAATAAAATATTTAAACCATAAATCTATATAAAAATAAAAATACTCTCGTACTCCTCGGGTGCTCCACTACATCCATGTAGAATGTGAAGTGATTTCATTCTCATATGATGTAGAAGTAAGATATTTGGGCAAATGGGCGAATTTGAGCTTTCACCAGTCAGATAAACACCGTGTCCGTTACATATGCTCAGATCAGATCAGATCATATGGGCTAGGTGGTCTTTAAACCGGATTTTTATAAATTAATGGCTGCATGGCAGTGGTAAGTCATTTACTTTCAATGCACAATATAATGCACAATAAGGAGGTCTTATATTANTTTTTTCGTCCGAGTCAGAGAGTGTAAATGAATAGTACTAGTGGCTGAATTGTGTTCACCTGATTTCTCGATTTGGTATGTGTCGATCATTTGTCAGATTACAAAGCCTGCGGACTTGGTTGAACTGATTGTTGTACTACATAACTTGTGATTACACTACATCCACGATACACCATAAAGCTGAGCTACGATGTCGAATGAGACACTGACACTCCAATGTTTGGTTTATGGTGGTAGAGACCCTATCAAACATATATTTCCTGTCGAAATAGCGAGGACCAAGACTGTCGGCCAACTGAAGGATGAAATCAAAGCAAAGAAACCCGCCTTCGCCAACATTGCTGCCGATGACCTGCTATTGTGGAAGGCTGAAATTGATGCAAATGATACCAAACATTTCGAGAAAGAGTTAAGCGAGTATCAATTCAACAGCGACGACGAGCTGTTGCCATTGATGCGACTCACCGTTCTATTTCTTAATCCACCCAAGGAGGACATACTTCATATACTCGTGAAGGCCCCATCATCTCCCAGTGAGTAAAAATGTGTTCCGACCATGTCTAACCTAAACACCGGTCCTCCAGAGCTTCCCCGCGATCTGCCTTCTGCTTTATCTTCAAAAACAAAACGGTATCTGTCAATGTTCGAGCCGGATGGGTCGGGCAGAGCTCCATCGCAATTATGAGTTCCCGCAAATTTCATTTCCGAACAGAAGAGGACTCCACCTGCATTTAACTTCAATCGCCCTCCCGAGGCAGCCGCCACCATACTTACCTATCACATTATATCATTCTGTGTTTGGTCAATTTCAGGACGATTGTGAAACTACAAACCGAAGAAAGAGGACAACGACTTCGTATTGGATTTTTCGAACCGCATGTCAATGTTTTACGATCTCGAGATAGATCGTATGAAGTCTGCCCGGGAAGCGTTTTACAAGTACTATCAATTCCCATTCACTGCTTCCGCAATTAAAACCTACTCAACAGATGGAGATCTGCGCGTGTTTGACCTGATATATGCTCTCATAGAAGGCACGCTCGAGTT
>SGPK01000545.1:0-15229 GCA_004802695.1 Phellinidium pouzarii
CATAAATGAATGAGTATATTCAGATAGAGGGAGCACGTACACAATAAGCCGCACAGGTTTCCGATGGACATGATAAATCCGGTAATAGTTCTCATCTCTGAGTGTTTAGCTTCACCTTATTAGTGAAGTAAAACATAGATAGAAATGATAGCATAAATAACATATGTCACTATAGATAAAACATCAAGTAGTACGTCCGGAATTAAAGGATGGGTGGTGCATCCTTTTTCTTAGCAAAACAGAAGGACTACATGAATGTACCTGGCCTGTGGTGAGACGGTCGACAAACTGTAAGCTAAAACATTCTTGCATACACTGAATGTGTTGTTCCTCAAAGTATACTAACCTTACTCTGCTTTGTCAGCACTTGGATTGCTTCATTGAAATGCATGAAATGATTTATTTAATTCAGTTCATTGAGTTCCTCAGCTCTAATTTATTGATTTAATGCACACATTTTATCAGTTTACCATAGATCATGTAAAAGTAAACTCTTTTTACTATTATCTGTGAGTCAGGGTCGACCCGACCTGACCACGTGGGTCAGGTCAGCAGTGGGTCAAGTTGGGTCAGGCTGGTGGTCAGAGAGTTTTTGGAAAACCTGACCCAGATCAGAGTCAGGGTCAGACAAAACATGCTCTGACCTGACCTGACCTTTGATTTGAGCCTGGCCATGATCAATAATGTCTGCATTTTATCATCTGAATCACAATGAAAGAGGACTTTGAGAGTGAATGATCTGACTCGGAGCATGCAGATGAGAATTGTTACACACATTTCAGTCTGAATCTTCCTTCATCCTAGGAAAAAAATCAAGATCCAGTTCTTCAATCCCTGTCCAACGAGAGCTTCTAGATGCGCAGATTCGAGGTGGGATGCATTGCAAGGTGGGACACAGACATCTAAGCCACATCCTAATCAGGGAAGTTTTTAAAACATTGTCACATACCACTCTCATTGCACTGCGTAAATGCATCACGATAGTTCCAAAAAAAGGCGAGGGGAAATGGCGAGTGAAGTAGGTGCTGGTTGTGGGGAAAGGGGGATGTGGGATGGCGTGGTGCTAGGAGATGGGGCGTTTAGGAAGGGAGTAGATTGAGTTTGCTGGGTGTTGGAAACTGGTGGGGTGGGGAGTTCAATGGTCGACTGGATGGAGGTTGGGTTGAGTGTGCAAGTTTCTTCAAAAATTTCATGGTAGTTGGGGATGGCTATCTCAAAGTGGATTGCAGCATCTTCTGGGTCGTTGGTGAGGTAGAACCAGTGGGGAGGTTGATTTGGCTGTGTCTGTTCCCAGGAGTAGTATTGAGTTTCTCCTCTGGTTGTTTCTTCAAAGACTTTGTACTGGTGGTTCCAGGTGGAACGTCGAGTTGGTCTGGTAGTTGGTGCTGGTAATTGAGCCATGGTGGGCTTGGTTGCCTGGACATGAAAACGTCGGCAGGTGTATAAGCTTGAGCTAGTGTTAAGCTAAGGGCTATAACAGTGACAAAGTGACAAGTAAGAACAAAGTGACAAGTAAGCAGAGAGCCGGATTAGGGCCTGAGAGAATCAGCTGGTACTGATGGGCTGAGTAGCACACTGGTGGACTAGGTGACAAGGTGTTTGGCTATGAGAATGAAGAGCTCAAGCTTAGGGCTTTAGGGCTCTGAGTACATGCCTTATATACTACTAGTACATAGGGGTAGAAAGGGATGGAAAGTGATGGAAAGGATGACTGAGCAAAGGATGAGCATCAGTCAGCATAGAAGGGTATGGAACTTGGTGGAACAAGTGATCAGGTGATACAGGGGCTACTGTTGAAGTAAGCGGAGTGATGAGATGAGATGGATAGATAAGCGGAGTGATGTGATGGGATAAGGTAAGGAAATTGTAACAGGGTCTTCATGATGTGTGTGCCAAGAGAAGGCCTTTTGATACCTAGACCACCTAATAATCAAAGAGTATCAGTGAAGAAATATGGAGTAGAACAAATGACTTACAATCTCTTGTCCAATCTTTGACTTCCTGTACCATCGCATTCACAGATGCGACTGTCCCTCTGATGTCCTTGTCCACTCCAATCATTTGGGCAGCCATCTCACTAAGACCTTGATCACCTTCTCGAGCTGTCATAGCAAGGTATCGTAGCTATAATGGATTAATAATATAAGTACAAGATGAAGCAGTTTTAAGCAGTCCTTACAGTTTGGTGGAGTAAAGCATCCTTACAGAAGGTGCGGAAGAATGAGACTTCAATCTCACCACCATTATGATTATTTGTAGTAAAACTCTTGAGGAGTTTGTTGAGTCGCTTGCTGGTGAAAGTCCAGAATCCATAAACTGGGCTGAAGTCAAGTATCTGGTTGAATATATGTGTTACCCAATGATGATTGGGCTTGATGTCAATCTCATGGATCTACATGCATAGAAGCAAGTTACTAGACCAGTTCTCATAATGTACCTGATTAACATACCTCCAGATAGCCGTGGAGATATTCACTGAGGAGTTGCTTCGCACAGGGAATGTCCGCATTTCTTATTTTTCTACCTAATATAATCTTGAGGGCAGCTGCAAGTTTTTTAAAATTATTTGCATCCTGAGGGTGTATATGAAGCTTTGGTTTGTCTTCATCCCTTCTTTTTGCCTTGGCCTCCCATCTGGCAGTTGCATTCTCAAAGTCCTTTTGAGCAAGCATCTGCCATTCTCTCCATATGAGAGGAATCTATTTTATAAATGATATGAAAAATATTAAATGAATATAAAGTAAGGATGACTTACAATGACTGGACAATACACTAATACAAGTGCCTTATATTCGTCTGTGGATAGTGAGCCTCCAGCAGGGTAACCAACATCATTAGGGAGGCGGCCGACCCATGAAGGCATCTCAAACTGGTGAAAAAATATAAGCACTACTTCAAAAGAAGTATTTAACTTACCGTTTGAAGATATGCATGTATTTGATCGAGTTCACGCATTTTCCTTGGTGTGCACTCACACAATACCTTTCAGCAGATCCAAGAGTCTAGCCATTGTGACTTACACATACCTGTATATTAGAGAGCATTAATAAATGTATGCAGGATAAATGAGAAAGTAAATGACAGACCTAAGGCAAATACAACAAAAATATTAATTTTATAATTAAAATGAGATGAAAAGAAAGAGACAAACCAAGAAGAACATTATGCATAGGATCAATCACAGACATTCTAATGGCATCGAAGTATTGCAAGTGTGACATTGCATAGTACCGTGCACTGTTAGTTTTAACAAGCTCAAGCTTATCTACAGGGTTTGCATTCTTGTATGCGCATGAGTGAGCATGGTGCTCATCATCCCAATGGGAGTCAAAATCTATGAAATAAGATACATAAGTAAAAATCGAAAGGAGTTAAAAATACCTACCATTTGTCATTCCCTCTGGTGTACGTAGTTCTCTCCAAGAAATTTTGCATCGAGGGCAAAATTGTGTCTTGTGAGCATGGTCTGCAAAGCCTGAGACATGACAGAGTGCAGGATGATCACAGCATACAGCAACACATATAATGTGGATGCAGCGTCCTATAAGAACTTTTAATTGAGTGTGAACATATTAGACAAATTAAATAAATACTTGCCATTAGGATACCGAGGCGTCTGAACCACTACTCCCTCTTTGTAAAGGCGTATCTTGTCATCAACGTCTGCTTCCAGGACAAATTGAAGCTCATCAGCACTGAGCTCTCGTGGGCTGGGTGTTATTCCTGTCAGCATTAGATTACCTGGCTGATATCTATAAAGTGAATAATTAAAATTAAGTAAACATAGTTGAAATAAAAGAAAAATATGTACTTGAGATGTGCAGGAAGGTTTGCGACACAGTGAGAGTGTTAGGACTGCACTATTGCTGTGGTAATAGTGTAGAACAAGTGGTAGATGATAGAGTTAACCTGACTAGCTTGGTAGTTTAGAGGGGTTCACTCTTTAAGTGTATTAGTTATAGTGATGATAGTTAATTGAATTAAACTGAGGTTCTAGGAGTGCTACCTTGCCCCCCTTTTATACTGTACAGAGGCGACTTCACCTGCTCTGCTGCGCAGTGTGGCTTTACTACTTATGGCTATTTAGACTGTGGTTACTGTGCATTGCTGCACCTTGGTTGCTGTGCACAACTGTGCTTTGTCCTTATGACTTGTGGGCCTCTTCCTAGTGGTCATCCCTTGCTGCGCATGACTGTGCTTTACTGCTGCAGCTGCTGTTCTACACAGGCCTCTTCCTGTTGTGGTCATCCTGGTATCATGTGTCCTAGTCATCCTGCCTCCTTCTGTACTTCTATTTCCTCTTTAGGGAATAATGCTTTGCTAGAACCTTCCTATCTGTTCACAGCTATTCCCTCTATGTTTGCATATGGCTTCCTGTGGAGTGCCTGTTGGGTGTTAGGGCAACACTACACACAACAGAGGTGCACAGGTTCTAACAAGTAAAAGACAACAAGGGTGGAGCTTAAGATGACTTAGGAGGGGTCACACTGTGAATAGTGGATATCCTGAGAGAACTCAACTGAGGTCTCTAGGGTTGTATTGCTAGGTATTTATACATGAATGTACTCAGCGCACAGACCAAGCAGTGCTACTTTAGGGCTAGTCTAATCTATAGCTATCCTACTAACCAGAGCGATGAGGAATGATGATGCCATAATGATGCAATATGGTGTGATCCCTTCTAGAACCTTCTGCTTAGTAATGATTACATAATGCACCCTGCTGACTAATAACTACCTAAGCAATGACTAATCCTCTGATTATATAATGATTATGTAAGAGTTCCATAGGAATGAAATTAAATGNAAAAAACGTCTATATCATAACATTGGGTTCCACCTTGTTCGAATGTGTTTCCCTTCTGTTAATGGCAATGTGGCCAAGCGCCATGATTGTTGTTTCCATATTTGATTTGTGGCTTGATTGCCGTGTTGGTTCTTGTCCTAATTGGGTTGGAACTGATTAAGTGACATTAAAGTCCCAATGATCATTAGGTAGATCCAATGATGGCTTCTGTAGATCCAGGGATAGCTTCTGTCGATCCGGGGATGGCTTCTATACTAACCATATATGGCATATAGTTGGGTTGTGTGGATATTCATCTGTAATCCACAAATGGTCCTCTAGGCCTTGTGCTTCTGTCACTGGCCCATAGTGTGATGGCAAGGTTGTCTATTTCCTGTGTGACCTTCCCATTGCTGGTTGTATATCCTTCTCCTCCATATTGTGTGAAGGCTATCATTGTTTGAGCGCAAATGCTTGTGTTATGAATCCTGACCATCTTGTGACTGTTAACCCTGTAGGGTATGTAGACTTCTACATAGTGCTGGGTGCATTGTTGTTCTGTGTGTGGTGTATTGTTGAGTGTCATCCTTATGGATACGAAGTTGAGGTAGTCCTTCACATCATAGACGAATGTCTTGATTGAGTGTTCATAGGCTATTAGATGTGGCTTGTTTGGTACTCTGAATACCTTGTGTTCCGTCTTCATTTCCATGTTGGTGAATACTGCTACTGCTGATGTTTCTGCTACCAGTAGTCGGTACATGTCCCATCCCATATTGTATATGTGCTTGCATCGGTCGCACAGTATGTCTTCACGGATCATAGGGACTATGTGCTGTTGCTCCCTTTCATGTCTCCACATGATCTCTTGTGGATTGTAATTGCTGTCGAACTGTCTCTCAGTCATTTCCATTATTGGTTTCTTTTGTTACTATGTGCTTGCTTTCTTAAAGCAATAATTCCTTTCTGACAGACTGTTATCAAAAAAAAAGGGAGCCGTCTGCCGCTTTCAGTGTTTTCCAAACCCTCCCATCCATTATGTCCCTTATTTCTCCTTGTGTACGTTCAATGGACCTCTAAGAATCCAAAGCATCTTTGATTCCCTCACGGTTCAAGAACTCAGGCAACTGCATGCTGAGGGAATAGAAAGGGAATCTCAGATGAGGTATGTTCATCTGCTCCTCATCCTTTTCCTCTGATCCAGTGAACATCTCTTGAAGACGCGCCTTCGACTTGAAAAGTGCCAGGTTGCAGTTGTCACAGCATAGATCAAGGGGTGAGTCCATAGGAAAGATATGGCAGCATGTCAGGCACATGGGGAGGACAATAAATGGATCTTGAAGACCCAGAGAATTGAATACAGTCCTAAGGGTGAGAGCTGTCTGGTCTGTTTTTGATAGTAGTCCTAGATGTAGAAAGACAGTATGAAGAACAGAGAGAATAAGATTGCAAGCATGATGAGGGAGGTGAAAGCGAAGGTTAAGATATGCGACAAGGAGTAAGAAAATTTGCCAGAATGCACTAGGGCCATCTGAAGAAAAGACATCACAAGGAGGGGGTGGAGGTAGTGTTGGGGGCAGAACTCAAATCACCGAGTTTGGCCATTCTGCCAGGTATAACTATGGTAAAACTATGTTTTGCCACATCGGCTAAACAGCAAAACCCTAATTTTTTCTCCACGGTTGTAAAAATGTATGTACAGATGATGCAAACCTCTAGAACAGACCTGCCTGAGCTTTTAATGAATCCACATCCCATATTTCAGCACTTCCATCCATCCAGTGATGCACTTGGTGGTCCTCTACTACAAAAATAGGTGTGTCCCCTTGCAGAATCTTATCTAATTCAGACAGGTTGAAAACTGCGGCGGCATCAACAGTGCCGTCAAACCTATCCTTAACAACCAGTCCTGTCGTTGTATCCACTCCCTCACAAAAATCTGTCAGTGCAGCAGCAACACTGTCAAATGCTTCATCCAGCTCTGCCATTGAAATATCTTCTGGTGTGATATCTTCAAGACTGTTGCTGCTGAAACTCGATGTCAAGACTGGCTGCACTGTGAAGTTTTGTTCGAGCTCTGATACAAGGTCCTGGTTAATACCACCATTGTGCTGGGTATGCATGTGTGCAGTGGTGTGTTGTACTCTTTTCCCTTGTTTCAAAGCTTTCTCATGCAGCAGTGTGTTGTAATGGCAACACAATCTACCAAGTTTTTCAAAGGTTTTGATGTCAAGCTGTGACCACCGCTTCCCCTGGATTCCACCTAGACTTGAAAAGAGCCGCTCAACTTCTGCAGTATGAGGAACAAGACTGAAAAGGATAATGGCCATGCTCTTCAATGGATACTCCTGTGTTTGGACAGATAGATGCTCCCACCATTCATGAGCATCAGAAATACCTCCTTCAAATGGTTTCTCCCCAATATGGTACACATTCAAGTTTTTTTNAGCAATATCAGAGCTGTTGGTTGTGACCACCCCCTTTTTTTNGCAAAAGCTAATGCAGTTTCAACAGCATCATTGAATGTATGAGATTTGCCTGCCTGTGAAATAGCAAGACATCGGCAAAGGGGATGGAGAAAGAGAGTAAACCAGTGAAGGTCTGTGTTCATTGCATGGAACTCTTGATTAAAGACTCGCTTTGCATGCAGTGTAAAATTGACATCATCATTGAAGTGTTGCTCAACCCAAATCATGTGCCATGCACAACAAATAAGTTCCAACATACAATCAGCCAATGTAGCATCTCATGACTCAAGATTCCCTATTGCATCAACAAGTGGTTTGCAGATGCGTAAGAGTTGATCTGTAAGGTCCCAATGGTTTAGATCTCATGTAACAAGTTGAATGATGTCAGTAGGGATAGCAGACAATCCATTTCTTGGTTTCTGTGCATCTGGCCGTTCACACAAAGTACACAGTGATTTTCTGGAAAAAGATGAGTTTATACTTTTATGTTGATGTTATTATAAAACTTACTGATACGTTTGTACACTTAAACACATAAGAATCAAAGCATACCATTGGGACTCTGTATTTATTGTAAGTCCACCTTGTATCCCAAAACCTGAAGCAATTTTGGCAAGTTGACCACCCCAGTAGTGTGAACGGTTAAAAAATGAGACAATACGAGTGTTCTTTTGAGTAACAGTCCTCATGGCTGGGAAAGCCATGATCTTTCCAATCAAGGTGTTCAGCATGTGTAAGAAGCATGCATAAACCTGTTGCATTGATTTTGTAAGTGTGTTTCATATCTACAAAAACATTTCACTTACAATCATCCAGGTATATGTCTCTACCCATAGTCTACGTGCAGCAATCATTGTAGTTGGATTATCAGTGCATAATGCAGCTGACTGTCTAGCTTTTAGGTCCATCTTTGCCATGTTTTCATTGCAAACAGTGACAACTGCACCAGCAGTTGCCTGCTGACCTGTGAGATCTGATAAACCAAGAACAACAGGATCCTTCTTCACTTCTGCTGCAACAACACCATATATACTGCACCCTGCAGCATCTTCCCAGCCATCAGCCATCATTGTCAAAAATTTCCGTTCTTGAAGCTGTTCCATTTCAAGCAGATGAACTCGAGCCACCTCTGCATCAAGGATAGTATGTGAGAGAACATAACATGATGGAGGCTTGTACATTGGCCGAAGTGCATAAAGAAGTGCGATAAAGTAATCATCTTCTGCGACATTGAATGCTACATTTGCATGGATTAAGAAGCTATCACAGTGTGCATCAGACTTCTTTTTGTCACATCATCTTCAAGTGAACTCACCAAAGGACTTTCCTGTCATATTCTTCTGAGGTCTTCTCATCAAGTGGCTTCTCAAGGAAGGCTGTGAGTGCTGCATTTGCAAGCTTCCTCTTCTTTCCAGTACTTGTTTGTGTGCTCGAAGAAGATGCTTCACTGGTGACTTCTTCACTAGCCATCATATCCTTAGCATTCTTCAGAATATCAGTTTGAGAATTCCCCTCTGATGCCTTTTTCCTATCAATCTTCCATAGTGCCAGTTCACGGACATCAACTGGGGCAGTTGGACATGTTTGTCGGTCTGAGATGTGATTGAGGAGCCTGTTATCACAATGGAGAAGAGATGATCCAGTGCAATAGTTGCAAGACATTAACCACTTGTTTGAGCTTCCAGGCTGAAGTCCAATTTTTGTAAAGTGTGTTTCAATGAATGGATCAAGTGGCCGCCCTCCAGGGCCTTTTTTTTTCAGTGGTCATTTTGGTGACAGACATCAAGACGATAAAGAAAAATAAATGGTAAAAATTTTGGCATGAGTTGGCCAATGGCACAAATGATGATGTCACATATATTACAATCTTCGGCGCTAACTCCCAAAGAGGCTAAGGGTTCTGCCACCCTTATTTTTGGGCTGAGTTTTACCAAAATGGCTATAGCCATGGCAAAACTCAAGGGTGGTAAAACTCTACAGTTCTGCCAACAACACTAGGTGGAGGCTCAGGGACATCAAAGTAGAACTTGTAGGAACCTTCTTGAGGAGCCACTTTGTCTTCAGCTGGGGGATCAAGTGCAATATCTTGAGTGTCTGTTTCTTGAGGGGGCCTAGGAGATTCAGGCTCTTCATCTGGCAGGTCGATGTCTATATGTGTGTCAACAATATCTTGCAGTTTGAGCTCTTCATCTTGTGGGTTGACAACCATATGCGTGTTGATAGTGTCCAGTGCAGCTCCAGTATCATCACCAGACCTGAGATAAAAGTCATCAGTGAGTAATTTACCTCCTGATCGCTCTTCATCTTGTGAATCGATGGCTATATGCGCATCAAACATGATATGCAGTGTGTTGTCTGCATTGTCTCCAGGTCCAAGAAAAAATTCCTGAGTGAGTAACTCACCTTCTGGTAGTATTTCTCCCTTCCTGTATGCTCCCTCAGCCAGACCATTACCCTCCAACTCGAATTCTGGTGTCCTAGGCCCAGTGCTGCAGCTCGAGCTAGCATCACTTGGTTTATCAAGCAAGCTCTCCTGAGGGTGAGCTCGTTGTTTCTGTTTTCGAGCTATGATGGTCAGGCAGATACTAGCAGTATCCCCTTTTGGGGCCAAGAGCTTGTGATGGCTATGTGAACACCAGGTGGTGTAGGAGACCATTGCTCCTTTATTGTCTGCTGTTAAGCCAAAGGTGGTAACAGTGATGAGGTGACAAGTAAGAGCAAAGTGGCGAGTAAGCAGAGAGCCAAGTTAAGGCCTGAGAGGATCGACTGGTACTGATGAGGCTCAATGAGCACACTGGTGGGCTAGGTGACAAGGTGTTTGGCTATGAGAATGAAGAGCTCAAGCTTGGGGCTTAGGGCTCTGAGTACATGCCTTATATACTACTAGTACATAGGGGTAGAAAGAGATGGAATGTGATGGAAAGGATGACTGAGCAAAGGATGAGCATCAGTCAGCATAGAAGGGTATGGAACTTGGTGGAACAAGTGATCAGGTGATACAGGGGTTACTGTTGAAGTAAGCATGTGATGAGATGAGATAGATAGATAAGCAGAGTGATGTGATGAGATAGAGTAAGGAAATTGTAACACAAAGGATGCTTAGCAGAGGATCACAAAGAAGCATCAACATGAGACAAAAACGTATCAGGAATGAGGACAAGAGTTGGGTAATGCAAATGCAGATGGTGCAATGTCTTGACATAGGACTGGCAGTCGGCGAGCTAAGTAAAAGTGTAGTAAGTACAAAGTAGCATAAGACCTTTGTGTATAAAGAACATGCCTGAATAATGGATACCCTTCCTGTATCTTTATCAAGAGCAGTGATACCAACCTTGCATCCAATTCCCCACCCTTCAAGTACAGTGACAACAAAGCTGCCTTTGTGTCACTGTCAGGCTAAAAAGGGACAGTGTCTGTAATTGATTAGAATTACTGGACTTGGGTACTGGCTCCTTTTTACTGGGTCAGCTGGGCTAGTCTTTTAGTTGAGCAGTTTTCCCAGGTGTTCAGGTTGTGAGGGTAGGTGGAGTTTATATGATGGCTCAACACAGGTGGAGCAGGTAGTATGCTGGATTATTTGTGATAAAATGGATGAAACTTGATTTATTTGTTGAGGAGAGGTGGGTTACTGAATGGACAGTGAGGACAGGTCTTGGCACAGTGAGGAGACTACTTTGAATGATGAGGAGACTACTTTGGGAACTGAATTGATGATGAGGACAGTCACTTGTTGACTGTCTTTGAGATGCTTGGGTGCACTGGCTGGTGCTCACTCAAGAGTTTACTGAGAGAATACTACTTGATTCTCTTTAGCTTGTGAGGGAATTCTAGAATTGGGGAATTCTATCAGGAAATTTGATGATCTTAGGGAGCTTACATGCCCTGTATTTATACTGTACAGGACTTCTAATTTCTTTAACTACTAAGGGTCCATTCAGGGGCTTTGTGACTCATTCTGAGTCAAAATATGAAAAGTGACTCACATAGAGTCTGAAACATGGTGACTCACATAGAGTCTAAAAATAGAAATGACCCACATAGGATCTGAAACACAATGACTCACATAGAGTCTAAAAATAGAAGTGACCCACATAGGGTCTGAAACACAAAGATGTAGCCTTCACAGGGCATAGACCCACTTAGAGTCTTTTAGAAAGGTGTATGGTCCACATAAGTCCTACCCCATTCCTAATTACCATTTTTGATTATCCTGATATTTCCTGGTCCTTTTTTTTTACTTTGTTGCTGATTTGTCCCTATTGCATTAGGAATCCATTTGTATGTCCCTAAGACTGGTTTGTACACTTTTTCAACTGGTGCTGTTTGAGTGCTGCTTATTATCTTTTTATTTCTTGATTCCTTTCCTGCATGACAACATTTTACCCAACAAGAAATGATGGACATGGCAATAGCACTGGCAATGCAACAAGCAGGTAACATTAATCCAGCACCGGCACTGGCCCCTCCTCCAGCTCCACCTCCATCCTCAAAGATCACCACTGCCAAGCCTTGCGAATATACAGGTGGAGCAGACTACCTAGACTTTAAGCACAAAGTCTATCTCTACATAGCAGCAAACTCTCGATCCTTTGCTGATGACGCTGACTGTTACAATTTCCTTACTCTATCTCATCACATCACTCTGCTTATCTATCTATCTCATCTCATCACATGCTTACTTCAACAGTAACCCCTGTATCACCTGATCACTTGTTCCACCAAGTTCCATACCCTTCTATGCTGACTGATGCTCATCCTTTGCTCAGTCATCCTGTTAAGCCAAAGGCTGTAACAGTGACGAGGTAACGAGTAAGAGCAGAGTGACGAGTAAGCTGAGAGCCGAGTTAGGGCCTAAGAGGATCGATTGGTACTGATGAGGCTCAATGAGCACACTGGTGGACTAGGTGACAAGGTGTTTGGCTATGAGAACGAAGAGCTCAAGCTTGGGGCTTAGGGCTCTGAGTACATGCCTTATATACTACTAGTACATAGGGGTGGAAAGTGATGGAAAGTGATGGAAAGGATGACTGAGCGAAGGATGAGCATCAGTCAGCATAGAAGGGTATGGAACTTGGTGGAACAAGTGATCAGGTGATACAGGGGCTACTGTTGAAGTAAGCGGAGTGATGAGATAAGATGGATAGATAAGCGGAGTGATGTGATGAGATGGATAGATAAGGAAATTGTAACAGAAAGAAACTCACACTCAACATAACCTTTATAGCCACCTCTGCGCGATTTTTTTATCCAATATTGAATGTAGTCTTTGTAATTATAGTATGGATCTATTAAATTAACGTGCTCTATCAAATGTTGAATGGTCTCAGAATACATGTTTTAAAAGATCTTGTTTAAGTTAACCATATATCTTATAAGCACTGGATTGCAGCAGAGCCTGTAGAGTGACTCACATACCTTAATTTATGTCTCACAATGCTGAAAGTGTAATTTGTGCGAAAGCTGTGGAGGAGTGAGGAGTACCAGTGGTAGAAGGATCAGGGCTGTAGGGGCCTTTTATGTTGGATTTTGGTACTTCGGGCGCAAAGAAGCAAACACTACGAACATATTCAAACTCGGACTATTATGCAATCTTCCGGATCTCATTTATATTAATATTTAATATTATTATTACTAGTATGCACGCAAAACAACTTTGTAAGTAGTTACTTTGTCACCTACCATTTTATTACAGTGTATACGTACTTGCAATAGTCTTTGCCTGTTAGGCATTGCGCCTGCAGTATGCAACCTTGGATTACGTTATACACATTAAGCGAGCGCGAGTAGTAGAGCGCAGGCGGCGCTGGCGTCCTCGTCCTCATCTTCATCTTACAGGGAATATCCTTTGTTGCGAGCTTATGCCTCGCAAGCTTTGATCGAAGCACGAATCACATTTGAAAGGCACTCTGATCTGCCGAGTGCTTTCGTTCGCTTTCGCAAAGCTCGGCGCACCGCTCTTCACCGCGTCGCAAGAACAGAAAGCTCTCAGACACCATGAACGACTACCTGACGGTTGCTAGGTTTTTGGCCGACGATAGAATGCGAACGCTCCCCATCGCGTGCAGACTCGGTACGTTTGACCTCTGCGCTTGTCCAGTTATATTTCTGTCTTCCACAACTGCTGCTAGTAACTCTGTGACACCTTGACTCATCTCTTCCAGTGCCGTTGGACCAGTGGCTGGTCACCCATGTCGACACGTCTTGGAAGGTCAAGGACATCAAGCACTGGATTCTGTCCAAATGCAATGCTTGGGGCTCTTCAACTGCTCCGCAGCCGCCTAGGTTTAGGCCCGCCTCGCCTGTAACATTCTCTACCCCCTCGCGGCGCAGCTCGCTCGACTCAGGGTCGTGGGAGGAGACAGAAGAGGGCGACGACGACGACTGGGACGTCTTCGCCGCGCTCGAATACAGCAAAGACCTACACACTTCAGACTCCGGCCTGGCTTCCGACAATATTAATAACACTACGACATCGTCTCGCGTATCAGCGCCAGAAATNCCCCCTCTCCACGCCAGTCCCCATCTCAGCCTCAACGCAGTCCTTCCGCCAGCAGCGCACAAGCGTCGCACCCGAGCATGCCGCGACAAGCGCGCGATACACGCTCTTCAGCTTCTCCAGCGGGTACATCCTCGAGGACGAGGCGTACCTCGCGTGGTACAGACCGCGCCCCTTCGAACTGCTCGAGCTCCACCGTGCAGGCGCCATCGTCCCGCTTCCCCGCAGCGTCTATAGTGCATACGTCGAGCCGTACTTCGAGTCGCCCGTTCTGGTCTCTGAGCGCCCGCATGGACGCCGCCCCGGACCGGAGTATACCCAGGTCCAGGTCCAGGTCCAGGCACACGCGGCCGAGTGGAAGCAGCGCTGGGCTATTATCCGGAACGGCGTGCTAAACCTTTGTAAGGATGCGAGCTCTGCACCGTCGCATAAGTTTCCGATCGCAGCCCTCTGCGCAATCGGTGGTCCCGAGCAACTCGGGCTCGCCTCGAAAGGCTCATCGCGCATCATCTGCTCGAAGTTCAGACGCACCGTGCCAGCAGGTAGAGGTGCAGACTCTGACGATGCATCGTCATCAATCCCGCAAGCGCCTTGGCATCCGCAAGACAGAAGGAAGAGACGATCGAAGACGAGTTCGTGGGTCGTGCTCGATATGCCTGGAAGAAGCTGTAAGCAAAATGTCCCTCTTCCATTTAGACGCTGTATCTCTTAACAAAACAAAAAACAAAAAATTTTCTCTCGAATCTATCAAATTAACAGCATACGAAAGTATATTACGAGTTCTGCACCGTCTGGCGCCGCACCCGCTCACTTCATCTTTCCTCTCTACCGTGGGCGCTCCGAGAACGCCTCTCCCTTCGCCATCTACCGCTTCACCTATATCGTCGACCTCGCCGCCATCTTCCTCTATACTCCCATCTACTTCCTCATCCACCCCGCCTGTGCAAGGGCCCGGACCCTTTGGCGTACAATATCCCGAATGGCGTCTCGCGCTCTGCTCGCGAGCGCGGCACGCAGGTCTCGGGGACGTCGGTCCCGCGATGACGCTTTATTTACGCGCTGTCACCTCGAACCCCGGCCTCGCGCACTTTCTCCACCATCTCCCTCGCGCCCCGTCCATCTCTGAGGGCCTGCGGCGTCAGGCGACTGCAGCGCACTCACGTGCGGACAGCAGCAGCGCAAGCTCGAGCGTGGGATCTGGATCGTGGACAGACGAGCTCGACGGCGAGGATGATGTTGAAAGTGAGGTGGAGTGGGATGGGTGGGCGCGCGATCTTTCGCGCCGTGTGGAGCGTCCGCCGTTGCCCAAACTTTTAACGATTTCAAACTCGAGTCAAGAACCGAGTTCTGGGCGATCCGGTACCGTCTCCCCGTCCTCCCCGTCCTCATCCTCCGAGTACGATTCCGTCGACGGCGCGTTCACGTCCCGCGCCCGCGCGCTGTCTTACGCACCTCATCCACACCAGGCGTACACGAACAC
>SGPK01000546.1:0-15190 GCA_004802695.1 Phellinidium pouzarii
CCGCCTGCCCCTCCTGCCCCTATTCTATCTAACCTCGAGACGGCTTCCATTTCTACCCCGTCTGCTAGCGATAAGCCTAGCACGAACCCGTTCAGCAAGCTAATGAGCCAAGGCCAGAATGCGGCTGTTACTCCTACGACCCCTTCTAACGGTAGGACCAACCCTTTCTTCAGGCCACCTCAGGCTCCTGCTGCTCCTGCTACCGCACCGCCTACGATATCTCCTCCGCCCTCGAGAAGTCCTGCGCCGCCTGCGATCAAGACATCTTATCACACCGCTCCCAATGATGACGATGACTGGGGGGGATGCTAACGAGATCGAAGAGAACGATAGTAGCGATGATGAAATCTCTTCATCCCGCAATGCGCGAGACAAACTTGCTCAGCAGCTATTTGGAGGCGCCGTCGCGCGTCCCCAGTCCGCCGCTGGTTCAGTTCCATCACAGCCTCAGACGCCAGCTCCACGGTCTGCGCCTCCCGCGCTTGCGCCACCACCACCACCACCACCACCACCTGTATCGCAGGGCTCTGTCACCGCTCCTGTCACTCCAATCGCACCCGCTGCGCCTCCTCCTCCGCCAGCTCCGGCTGTGCCCATGGCTCCTCCGGCTCTTGCCACACCTGTTGCCGCCCCTTCGGGAGATCGTAGTGCGCTGCTGAGCTCAATTGCTGCCGGTGCGCGATTGAAGAAGACCATCACAAATGATCGCAGCGCTGCACCTGTCGCGGGACAAGTACTTGGTGACACTGCACCGCCGGCGCACATCAACGCTACGCCACGCCCTGCATCTCCTCCCACACGAGTAAAAGAGCCTGAATCTGGGCCCACGGATCAAGAGGTGGACCCGCGCTCAAGTTACAGGCAGTCAGTGGACTGGTATGCTGGCTTGGCGGTGGACCAGGGTACTCGATTCCCGCTCCAGACAACTATCGAAGAGAAGGAAGAGGATGAGTCGATACATCCGGCCGTACCTGATATACAGATTCAAGAAGCTCCAACAGAAGAATCATCACCGGATCAACAGGATGACGTGGATAAGTCAAAAGGTAAATATCAATTCTCCAAAATTTCTCTATCTCTAATCTTGGCTTTTTAACCCGCTTAGAATACCGAGTTCGCACGTTATACACATATGAAGGACAGAGGCCTGAGGATCTTTGTGAGTATTTCCAAAATTGACTATGCAATAAGCTTCCTGACTTATGATTCTCTACAGCTTTTGCGGAGAACATTGTCATCACCGCTCACCCGTCGAAGTCTGGCGGTGCGTGGTGGTATGGTACGACAGTAAAGGGCGGAAAATCTGGATTCTTCCCGAGCACTTATGTTCAAGAAATGGAAAATGGTAAACGGCTTCTTTCATATAAATCCACTTTGACTGAGTCTGAGGTTTTACAGTTGAAGCAAGAGCTCTTTTCTCCTATTCTGGTGGAAATTCCGATGAGTTGCCCTTTGTCGAAGGCGACGTGATCACGATTGTCGACCGTAGCGATGCTGATTGGTGGAAAACTGAGAAAGGAGGGGTTATATTCATTGTACCCGCTGCTTATCTGGAAGTCACTGATGGTTAGTCGTCACGCTAATTTAGACTCGTAATCTTGAGTCCTTCCCTTTTCTGCTTATGACGGTGGCAATGGACTGAAGTCGTTCTTCTGCTCTCCTTTTTACATGTATGACCTATTCAACGACAATGAAATCTATATCAATCTACCATATGTTTTTGACACGCTTAAAGATGCAAGCAACCCTAGATCGACGGTTGATAAAGAAGTCGGTTTAGAAGACATAATGACAACTCCATCAACTGCAGTCCCTCGGCAATCGTACTCAGACTCACTCCCACCCTTGCGCATGCCCATCGATCTACACGACAGTTTGAACGATGAAGGATCGAGCGACGACGAATATCACTCTTTCGAGACCTCCGAATTTGAGTCGGAAATCGGCAATTCCGAGAAGCACAGCGCAAACGCAGAGAACATGAAGAAAGATCATCAGGCACGTGAGCTTGAACGTCAACGCGTGCTTGAAGCAGCTGGTCTATTGGCTAAGAAAGACAATACGGATGACCCGCCTTCGCCAAGACTTGCGCGTCGGAGGTCTGCACGCCGTCGTCGCACGCCACCCGAGACACCAAATAGGGCCTCAATCGCTTCCATGAGCTCTGAGAGGGACTTACCACTAACACCAGTCTCAGTATTGCATGTCGACGATGCTTTTGAGCGCTATGAAGCATACCGCCAGTCAAAGAATTACAGACTGTCCATGTCTTCTATCGACACTGGACCACCATCACCCGGCTTGCCCCCTTCGCTATCGGCGACTCCATCGAGAGAGGGCGAAGGGCGAAGCAATACACATTCGCACATTTTCAATTTCCTCTCACGTAGTAAAACGCCCGTACATGACTCAGAACGTCCTCGATTACAAATATCGGGACCAATCGCAATCCCAAACAGCAACACGGACAGCCCTAGCCGTATCGGTAGTCCCGCATTTGGTTCGGTAGGTCCTTTAATATCGCCCAAATATACATTTCAATAACAAAATATCGAAGTCCTGGGCCAGTCTTTTAGGAGGAGATGTGCTTGAGGGTATTCCAACCCTAGAGCGTAAACGTCAAGAGGTGAAACAGACGTGTAGCTTTCCCCATCTTTTTCTGACTTCAAGAGTTAGATCATTTTTGAACTGATCAATACGGAAGCAGCCTATGTTAGAGATCTGCAACTGATCGTAGAAGTAAGTGGATTGCTTCGCATCGTAATGCAGTACTGACATTGCCTAATTGTCTACCAGGTGTTCTACTCGAGCATGCTGTCGTTATTAGATGAAAAGGAGATTACTGTCGTATTCGCCAATATCGAAGACCTACTTCTTGTCAATACAGTGCGTCTCGAAGCGGAATTGTAACTTGTTGCTAATCAGTTCCCAGACCTTCTTGAGTTCGCTCGAGGAGCGACAAAAGGAATGTCGTTTGTACATTGACAACATCGGCGACTTGTTAGATCGACATATGGTCAGCATGGGTGTTTACGCGGTAGGGGTTTGCTTTTCCACGTTCTTCATCTCTGCTAACACATTGTCTGCATGAAAGGACTACTGCGTTAATCAGGCCAACGCCATTAAGGTTCTCCAATCCATTCGTGAAAGCAGACCGGAGGTCTCAGCACATCTTCAAGTTTGTCTCATCCAGGCTTAGTCTGTTTGCGCAATCCTGATGGATTACACAGCGACTCCGTGAAGATCCTGCTGTGCGGAATCTAGATCTCTCTAGCTACCTACTTGCCCCTAGTATGTTTTGAACCTATCCCATCATGAATGACAGGCTATAACGAAAACAATATAGTGCAAAGGATCACTCGATATCCGCTGCTTATTCGACAGGTGCGAGCACATTGTTATCTCTTGACTTTGTTCGTTGATTTTAAAATACTATGTTAGGTGCTCAATCACACTGAAGTCGAAATAGACCGCAAAGGGATAAATTCTGCACTCGAGTCTGTCGAGCGAGTTTTAAATTACATTAATGAAGCCATCCGAGAGCAGGAGGGTCGAGTGCGGTTAGAAGCTGTTTCAAAGACCCTCTACATCGGTCAAGGGTGAGTCTTTCTTTTACNTTTTTTTTAGTAGCGAAACTTTTGTTTAATAATTATGCACTCTAGTCGGCTTGATCTGGCGAAAAGCACGAGCTATATGGGCCCAAGAAAGCTAATTAAAGAGGGCTCTTTGATGAAATATAAAAGCGGGCGGAAACTCCGCGTGTTCCTTTGCAACGACATGCTTATCTTAACGGACGATGCGGTCACTCGTCTGTACAAAATGGTAGGAAACTCACCATAGTCAATGAGTCGCATTTCATGGAACTCACTGTTGTCGTATTTCAGCCCATCCAGCTTAATCAAGTTGAAGTCAAGACACTTTCAGGAAAAGGTAAGCAACTATTTGTTTTAGGATTGAACTCTTTTTATCTCTAGAACAGACGATCTTGGCTTTCAACTCGTCTTCGCCTATCCTCGTGGTGGCGAAGCTATGGCCTTCAAGGGTTCTTCTCCTCAAGACTGCAATACGTGGATCAAAGCAATCTCCAGCGCATGCCGGCGTGCGCGGGATATTGAACGTCGTGCCGCACGGGAGTCGATGGCGTCGCGACGTTGAAGTGTTTCGCAAGCTGAAATTCGCTTATCCAGCTCAAAATACCTTTTATTGCTTTCTGCTTCTACCCACATTAGCATTTATTTTTGCATAGATATTATATCCCATGGACTAACGATTCTCCGTCTCATTCAGTCAATACTTACATGGACATTTATTTATCGCACTGTGAATCCGATTATCTGTACAACTGGAATACAGCAGGACTGTTCAAACTGTATGCATTATCAGACTGTTTTTATACATGAGTGAATTTTTATTGGAAGCACTTGATTGATACCTGATGATCATTGGGAAAGTGATGAATTTCGAATTTCATATATTACTCCTTTTGTCAAGTATAAATGGCTAAGACAGATCTCAAAATTCACAAACTCTCGATAGAGCTCGAAAACGCTTACTCTCGTTGCCTGTAGATGCTCATTGCAGTTGCTGTCCGGGCTCCAACACAATCAGAGCTCATCGTGGCCGCCGCCTTCGTGCTCCAGATCCCCACGTTTCTTTCTCGATCTCTGCTCCTGGACATACACGCGCAATACGTTCTCCGTGTCCTCCCTCAGAATTTGCAAGATGTCCTCCCCAATTCCCTGCCACTCGTTCTTCGGAATGCTGAGGAGCTTGACATCAGTAAGTTCACCGACGTTGCCTGCATGTGATAGCGATGGATAGGCGGCCAGAGAAATAGGAGTATTCGAGTAGAGTGATGACGGCGTGAGCTCGACAGCTACATAGACATTGGCGTTGTAGTCTGGAGTTGTGGCGGACATCCCGAAATGTAGCAGATCGATTCAGACCAAGACTCGAGTGGAGACTTCCGAGTCGCCGAGAGCGGAGTTGCTGTATGATCTGCATGCATCGGATCGACACACATTCTCTTTCTCAGGTTGGCGTAAGTTCAAAAAAAACNAAAAACAATACAATAGTGCAATCTAAATTGCAGTATTAAAGTTATTTAGGACCTGATTCCGAGTCACATCACAGATATGCGAACATGATACTCCATCCCTTTGCCGTCGTTTCTTCCCTATCGAGTGCATCAACAGTACGAAGCTGATTATATTGAAGCTGAATTGGGACTTCGAGTCAGCAAAGCGCAGATGAAACGTAACACACCCTTGTTCTCTTGTTCAGCCCATGTAACTTGTAGTTAGATGCCGCAGGAGATATAAGTTAGTTGGAAGGCTTCAATCTCAATTGAACCAGCGGCAATGTCAGTGTTGTCCGCCAGTGGAATCATCGAGTCCTCGCGAAAGTTGAAACCTTCATTGGCAATACAATCGCGGTGCTAAGTATCAAAATACCCAATTCCGGGAAAATATTAAGGCTAAGGATCAACTTTGAACTTAATAATGCAAGAACTTAAGTGAGCGGTGGGGAGATGGAATAAAGGATGTTGAATGAAACGATAAGACAGAGTGCTGTCCTTTCTCTGTATGCGATAGTATATGTCCTAGAGGGGCGGGGAGAGCAGCAGCAACGAGAATAGATGATGCGAAATTGAAGAGGACAGACTATAGTCTCGGTCACAGAACACCTTACGAAAAGATTCATTCCGGCCGGGTGCATAATGAGGTTATATTCTAGGAGATTTTAAATGGCGTTGTCAGTTTGATTTGGGTAGCCTACTTGTAAAACAACTCAAACTCAAGTTGAGAAATGGGTGACATATAATCAGTGACATATTCTCACGAGCTCTGCCGTAAATATGTATGTCACATCACGACCTCAAGTTCACGCGGCACCGATAATCCTTCAACTTGAACCTTATGTCCAAAATCTGCTTGATTATCTCTTACCAGTCTTCCACAAATATATAATTCTGATAGAGTGTTCGGGCCGAAGTCGAAGTCGAATGTGTCCGGCCCGCCTTGAAATCGAATGCAGCGGCGCGCTCGGCTCACTGGCAGTTATTTGTTCAAGTCCAACGTCTGGTTCAAAGTTGTCCTAGGAGTCTGTTTTGATGCGTTATTTCGAAAATTATTGAGGAATTGCGTAGGTTGACTATTGCGATAGGTCTGCATGAAATAGATCAATCGAAGACGTACACTGCTAAGTTAAGCATGTTTAATATAATGTAAGTCAAAATCCAGGACAGAGTGTGCTATCTCAAGTTTTATGTTACACAACGTCATGGTATACCCCTTTGGAATGTAAGAAAGAATCTCGAACTCTTGAACCCTGACGTGTCTTATGGCTCTATCACATGAGCAAGCGATAAAACAAGCAAGCTCAGAAGACATGGGTAGTCGCGGTGGTAAGCATTCCATGTGTATAAAATGGCTCCGACTACTGATAGGTTATCGTTCGACCCCAGACTAGCAGAAATATCGCAACTTCAAGATTTAGCTATGCATATTTCACTTTTCTGTAGCCTCATCGTGACGTCGACGCTTCATTTAACTGCTTTCGCTTTGTGGCCTAAGCCTCGCTCGTTGATAACAGGATCCTTTGCGATACGACTTTCATCTGATTTCTACATATCTGCCGTGTTTCCCTCTGTCCCTCAGGACCTCAACTCCGCAATCTCTCGTACCCAGTCTTTCCTTCAAAATGACAAGCTTGGGAGACTCGTCGTGGGACGAGGCTCTTCTGACGCCTCAGCTGTTCGCGCCGCTCCAGAGCTGAATTCACTTGCCCTGATCCTATCTTCCAATGGATTTGATGCACCAGATAGCATAATAAAGGAATCTCAAAAATCACTGAAGGAACGCGACGAGAGCTATTCACTAACTGTTCCCTTGGGCAGCTCGCAGGCGACACTGCGTGCCAACACGACTCTCGGGCTGTTCAGAGGGCTTACGACGTTTAGTCAGCTTTGGTACGATTATGAAGGGGACACGTATACGCTAGTTGCCCCGATAAAGATCGAAGACTCGCCTGCATTTGTGAGTTGACATATGGATATAGTTAGAAGTTTGATTAGATGTATCGAAGCCCTATCGCGGCTTTATGCTCGACACTGCGCGGAACTTGTAAGCCTCTTATAACTGGCCGTTTTGAACGTTAAAGCTTACTTTCTGCCAGTTTTCCTGTCTCGGATGTAAAAAGGACCTTAGATGCAATGAGCTGGGCTAAGGTCCGTTCTTCGCGTTTACCCACTAAGCTTTTGACTATAGTTCTTACAGATCAACACATTCCATTGGCATGTGACAGATAGTCAGAGCTTTCCACTCCAAGTTCCTGGATTTTTGGAGCTCTCACAGGCTGGAGCGTACTCGAATAATTCCGTGTACTCGTTAGATGACGTACAGGACATTGTGTCTTATGCTGGCGAGGTAAGCCTACCAGATTACAGCACTCCTTAGCGCCAACTTATATATTTCAGAGGGGAATTGATGTCCTAATGGTTAGTTGCCGCCAATACTTGCTTAAATATCCCAAGCAATGAAATCTGATTATATATGTCTAGGAGATCGACACTCCGGGTCACTCTTCTATCATAGCTGCTTCCCATCCGGAACATATTGCGTGCTTCGAGGAATCCCCATGGTCTACCTTTGCGGGTGGTGAAGTACTTCTTGTTTGTATTCCTTTTCTTTCTTGCTGATATCTCCTATAGAGCCACCTGCAGGCCAATTGCGCCTCGCGTCATCATCTACCACGAATTTCACGGCGTCACTTCTTGCCGCGGCCGCAAGCGTGCTCCCTTCCTCAATGTTTAGCACTGGTGGAGATGAGATAAACACGAATTGTTATGCCGACGATACACAGACGCAGGCTGAGCTAAATGCGACAGGTCGTACCCTCGAGCAAGCACTCAATGTGTTCACCCAAGCGACACACGGGGCTTTAAGGCAGTTAGGGAAGGCCCCCGTTGTCTGGGAAGGTATGTTCCAATGATGAATATCTATTCAACTTACATGATTTACTCAACTGAAACTGTAGAGATGGTTCTCGAGCATAATGTAACATTGGGCAACGATACGGTGGTTATGTAAGTTGACGTATACTATTTCGATTCGTCCACTTAAATATTGTAATAAACAGGATATGGATATCCTCCCAAGATGCCGCCGCTGTGGCAGCAAAAGGTTTCCAAATTGTACAGTCACCTAGTGACTATTTCTATTTGGTGAGGGAGATATATTCTCTACAATAAAACGGATTTTATTATTAATTTATTTATAGGACTGTGGGGGAGGCGGGTGGCTTGGAGACGATGTTCTTGGGTAAATTTGCTTCTATTCTTATCTGAGATACGAGATTGCCGACGTGCAGACTGTTCCATTTTTGCCTTTAAAGTAACAGTTCTTGTGACCCTTTCAAATCATGGCAGAAGGTGAGCTTTCTTTCCAGTTTGCGCTTGCAAATCATGGCGGTTACTGCCCAGGTAGGATGTGACACTTTTGCTTGTTATTGGCTAGGCATATTCCTTTGACCCCTTCAACAATCTAACGATCGAGCAGCGAAGTCTGGTCTTGGGTGGTAAGTGCGACATACGCTTCTCCTCCTCTTGAGCATACTTGGTAACATCTATGTCACCTCAGGTCAACAGCTTCTCTGGGCTGAGCAGTCTGGTCCGGAGAACCTCGACTCCATTGCGTGGCCGCGCGCTGCAGCATCTGCGGAAGTCTTCTGGACCGGTGGGACCTTGAATGGAACCGAGGCTCTCCCGCGCTTGCACGCGCACCGCTTTCGCATGGTTAACCGTGGTGTGCGCGCGATTCCACTTCAGCCGGAGTGGTGTGCGCTGCGTCCCGATGCATGCGATGCCACTAGCTGAGAGTGAGGAGTGAAGATTGAGAGGGACGATAATGAAGTTCTGTTAAATAATAGCAATATCAACCAGCACTTGTGCACTGTAGATTTTGTGAGCAAACTGTATCTGTGAGTACTGATTATAATACACAACACCTCTTCAGAAGAGATCTTTGCTGCAAGAAAAATCATACTGGTAGTACCAGAACCAGAATAGTTGATAAAAATCATTTATACCACTAGATACAAGGATACTGGATGATAGCTATTTACAAAATGATTGCTTACTAGTAAGCCCAGTATATCGAGACAGATGATAAGAACCACATAAATGACCCGCAGACATATCGTACTGATGAATACTAGATATAAGATGAACGTATACACTAAAAGTACAAGCTACGTATAATGATCGTAAAACACTGGATGCATGTAGTCAATAAAGAAAGATAATGATGAGGACGATGTTGCAGGAGGGGGGGTGCAATAAAAAAGCGCGAAACAGGATTAGCGAACACCTATGTGATGTCGCGACGCGTCTATTGTATAGGCATCGAATGCGTGTTTCCACAAAATAAGTAGAAAGCCAGGAAAAATGATGTCATCCAGCATTCAAAGATATACCGTGAGATCGGTGTTCATGACTTCGTTGAAAAAGCCGGAAAAGCCAGAAGGCTATGAAAACATATTTTGGGTAAAGTCTTGCAAACTATCAGACTAGTGCTTCGAAGCGGCTACCCGTGCACACGCGTGGGTAGCATAAATTCGGATTTTAAGAACGTCGCGGACGTCGGCGTACGAGCACCGGGGCTGAGATCACCTGGGCTGGAGGGTATCGTCGGCGTGGTAGAACGTGGAGTCATACTTGAATGGAACTGAAAGGGGCCTTTCAAAAATGGGAATTCATCTATTGATGACGACGTCGGAGATGAAAGCATCTCCTCGACGCTAGAGGCTGAGTGTGAGCGGCGCATGTCTGCCGGCATGTCAACCAAGCCTCCGTCACGGCCTGTATAAAAGCAGAACCTAAAGCAAAGACAAATTCAACAGACACTTTAGTGAACCGAAAAAAGGAGGTCAGGAATCAAAAAGAACGTACCTATCCAAAAAGACATTGTAGCTGCTAGGATCCATTAAGTTGTTATCTGAGTACGCAGGACCAGTCTGCGCCAGCGGTGAGAGCATTGAGAAATCCGTCGGTGAAGACGGGGATGACATGGGTGTGATAGACGGAGTCGATACTTCACTATCTGCAACGTCCTGCGCAGAACCGACTCCACGTGAGACATCCGTCCAAGGATGTATCGTGTTGACACTAAAACCCGCGCCTGGGCTTGTAGGACGACTGAGCGGTGGAAACGAGTGGTGGCGTCCGGGTGATGCAGCAGTAGAAAATTCAGTGCCCTGACTTTGTGTTGAGACAGAATCTGCGTCCGTGTCCGACATAGAACGGTAAGCGGGGCGGTCATTCGGCGAGCCAGGCGGCGTCAAACGGGCCTTGCCCTGCCCAAAGCTCACCAAGCCGTGCGTAGCACCGGCAGCCCAAGAGTCGAAGTACGAGCGATGATGGTTACGAACGTGCGAACCCGCATTCCCAATTCCTGTCCCAATCCCAATTGCGTTTTCACGACTCTCCGCTCTGTCGCGAGCGAAAGGACGCTCATCGACACCGCTCGCGTCGCGTACGGCAGATGACAGACCAACAAGCGTGCGAGAGTACTTCTCCATATCCACATCGTCCAGTGCTCCCGAGTCGCGAGGCGAACCACGCGAAAGACCTCGCGTATTGAAACTCACCGTATGACTCTCGAATGTGCGTGCTTTGGAGTAGTTTCCCGTCGACGCCATAGAAGATCCTCCCGTCTGCGTTGCATTCTCTTGTTTCCCCCATGGGAGAGGCCCGCGCTGGTGTATACCATCGCGGCCTTGTCCATGGCCTGCCCAGGTGAGTGCGTGCTCAAATGAAGGACGATAAGCAGTACGATTCTTCAGTGAAGCACCAAGGTTGTAACGGGATGCGAGTGGATTCGCGGCCCTCTTTGCGGGTGATAACAGATCAGGCTCGCCGTCCTTCGCCTTTGACCCGCTTTTCGCGATTGCCACTTTCTCTAAAGCATTGTACAGGGTCGTCCCAAGGGTGTTTGCTTTGGTACTATCCGAGCCTGATCCCGCACTCGTGCCTGAGCCTGAGCCTGAGCCTGAGCCTGAGCCTGATCGAGTCTGACGCTTCGCTTCGGCGTCTGCTCCCTTTCCTGCGTCTGAGTCCGGTGCGACGACCGCAGAGCCTACGAGCGTGATACCCATCTGCGGACGCCGTTCGAACACTGCGCGATAGTTCTGCCCGCCGTTGTTATCCCACATCTCACGCCCCGCTGCTCGATATCGTATCGCAAGCACGAGCGTCTTCTCATCAATACGGAGTAACATGTCGGCCAATCGAATTGAGAACGCGAACCGGTCATACGAAGGCGGCTTCAACTCCGACTTGTCCTCGACAATTATCGGTGAAAGCGAAGATGAGGGTGCTGGTGCTGGTGCTGGTGTAAAAGTATGGTCGACGAAAGGTGAAACAACTGGCGACGCGTACGATTCTGTCCAACGGGCAAGTACCTCGCTTGTCGTCTGCCACCCATCGAAGGTGAAACGTACAGCAATATTTTTCTCGAATGCAATATTCTTGACACGCACAGTACCTTGCACGCTGGCCGCATCGTCCGCGAGATAAAGGCCCTCGAGCAGCACGTCCACACCATCTACCACCGCTTCCGGCGCCAACCGTACGGGCATATTCAACACACGCATCATCAGTACGCGGCGCACCGCTGCTTCCTCATCGCTCGTCTGGCCCCCAGGTACAAGCCTCTTCGGACGGGGCCGTGCCGTAAATGCCGAAGAGAAATACGATTCAGAGCTAGAATCGCCCTCCCCACCACTCGTCGTATCATCTAACGTCGGGCTCCCGTCGCGGCTGACAGCAGCAGGCTTCTGCTCTGCAAGGAACAGACGTACATGTTCAAGTTTCGCGTCGAAATGGACCATCTTAGCACTAGCTTGTGGAGTCGTGGGGGCAGAGATGCTCGGGCTCGTAAACGGAAGCAATGCGAGGTCTGTGAGCGAGAAAGACGGGCGGTGCCGTGCACCCGCAGACGATGAGCGTGACTTGAGCGAAGATTTGAGTACTTCGCCCGATTTCTTGCGAATTAACGGCATACTGCCCATCGATGCAGATTCGGAAAGCGTTCGTACAGGGGACTCGGAAAGCGCTGAAACCTTGCCACCTGAATCCATTAACATACGAGGACCAAGAGGTGCATGGGGAGCCGGTAAGTACTCTGACCCGCGCATGTGAAGCCTTCTAAGTGTTGTATCATTCTGGGATCCATCTTTTTCTGCTGCATCCTCGGACCTCGTAACACATCCAAGGTCGATGTGCAATGTACTAGCAAGTTTTCGTTTGCTCGTGAGACTCGATGAAGCCAAATCGTCTTGCGGAGACGAGAAGGGAGCCGCCTGTGCTGGCGCTGAGTCTAGCGCTGGCGGTGAGCTAGATAGTATCGAAGCCGGAAATGCAACTGTCGATGTCTCATCTCGTGTAGCCAATGAATCAAGCTACAAGCGAGGGGGGAAAATCAAATTAGCACATGGTGTAAAATTCATACTTCCTGCTCGCAACTAACCTCGCCATCTCCGTCCTCTCCAAATACGGACCCACTCCTTCTGCGTGGACTATCTCTTTGCCTTCCCCTCCGCGCGCGGGGTGCAATGCCTGGCATACTTGAATTCTGCTTTTCCGCAGTAGTCACGTCCTTCTCATCGCCCCATACAATTGAGTTTCGAGCTCGCCGAACCCGAGCAACGCTTCTCGGTGTCGGCGTAGCACACTCCGAGCCGGAATCCGAATGGTCTTGCTCCTCGGAGTCTGCAGAGTTTTCTCCTTTCCTGCTCTCATCTCTCCCTGCGGCTCCTGCCTCTTGTAATTTAGACGGAGCAAAATTCGAAATTTCGCCAGCGAAAGCGGAATTCGAAAGAGTAGAAGCGGACGCGTCAGAAAGTGGTATCTTCAGTGCGCGAGTGCGTTCAGCGCTGATGGGTCGCTTACGGGCTGCACGTTCATCCACATCCATGAGCACGCCATCCGCATTC
The DNA here is from genome assembly GCA_004802695.1 of Phellinidium pouzarii. Lineage (NCBI taxonomy): Eukaryota > Fungi > Basidiomycota > Agaricomycetes > Hymenochaetales > Hymenochaetaceae > Phellinidium > Phellinidium pouzarii. Next base: position 12,994 of record SGPK01000546.1, read on the forward strand.
CTCCTCGACGCCTTGGTTCCCTTTGGGTGTACATCTGTGTCCTCGCCATCCTCGTCACTGAGAATGAAACGCGAATGTGACCGTCCTCGTGCCGGATCTACAACTGTACTCTCTTTCGTCACTGCTGCCTGAGTATCCGTCTCGGCTGGCAGGACGGGTGCCGCAGAAGACGATGAAATAGACGAGTTTTGTTCTGAGGGAGATGAGGAACCCGTAACACGCCGCCGGGGAATGTTCGGCAACCCGCGGCCCGCCGCATTTGCATACCGCGCCGCCGCCGATAGTGCGGCCCTCGCTGCGGCTGACGGCGTAGATGAGGGTGAAGCACTTGACGCAGATGCAGCGCGGCGCATTGATGGCGGCTGACTCACTTGGATCTGCGTCTGTGATTGAGAGGAAGACTGAGTATAAGAATGAGACCGAACTGAGAGCATATTCGAGGAAGAAGATGAAGCAAAGTTATCCGAGTTATCTGAGTATGCTTTCATGAGTGCTGGTGCGGGTGGCGGCGGGTAGAGGTAACCCGATCCTAACCCGGCTGCATTATACGCGGAGGAAGACGCGAGGGGAGGCGACATGGGGGTGGGTGGAGTGAACGGAGTGTGCGTAGGGACAGGTGCAGATGTAGCACGCGTGATAGATAATGTGAGTGGCGTATGCGAATGACCGTTTGCCCGACCACAGCCATACGATGGGTGTGGAGTAGCGGACTGATACGAAGAACGTGGTGACGCAATGGTGTACGTCGAAGTTGACGAGACTGGAGAAGCCATCACCGTTGCTGAAGGAACAGTATACGGCATGTCAAGCTTGTTAACAAGTTCAAGGTCACTGCTTTGTGGCTCTTTGGTCACTAAAGAGGTGGCGAAATTTAATTCCTGTCTAAAGCGCACCAACCCCGGATCGTCACTGCCGGTTTCGCCACAGAATTCCAAACCGGAATTAGAAGTAGTGGTCAATGAACCTAAAACGAAAGCAGAGACGCGAATGGTGAGCTTCGCCATTTCGCTATTTTTAAATGCAAAAAGCTGATAGAATAGAGCAGAGATGAATGAAAGATCAACGAATCTAAGATACGCCACAAAGGAAGGGAAAGTGGCCTTTAAGGAAAAAAGGGAAGAGAACGTGGACCCCGATGCGGGTGTGCATGGACTATGAGGAACGTGCACATGCTTATTCTTTGATTTGAAAAGAAGATCAAGCACCATTTTGCTACTGCGCATCGCAGACGTTCCAGCACGTCCGACTGCAGCGATAGGTGACAAGGAAGGGAAGACAGAACTCAGGTGAAAATTGTCCTTATGCATGACTTCCGGGTGTCCATAGACAATGAGAAGAATGAAATGAACGTGAGGACACGCGGCTGACAGTGGTATGCGCAAAAGACAACGGAATAGAAAAAGACAAAAGGAGTTGAGAGATGTGTTGAACGCTCAGCGGCTGGCAACTAGTAGGGGAAAGAAATGATTTGAGCAGAATCACTCACCGGTTCAAATATGAATGGAAATACAGCACCGCAGATTAATATTTCCTGCGTCCCAATATTCTGGAAATCAAAAGTGAGGCNAAAAAAAATTTCAAAAGATCCTCGGTGCCGCCACGATGTATTGAGATTAATCGTGCAAATATTTCCAGCAAATTCTAAAGAGATTGCTGTCAGCCAGTCGATACAGAACCTGGTCGTAGACTGGTATAAGAAGATTCAGATACGGGCAGTCTCAGAGCAAAGAAGGGACGCGGGGTGTAGCACTGAAGGCGTACTGGCACCATGAGCATAAATGCAAAACTGAAGCAACGCTCCAGCGGGCGCTCGCAAGTATGCACATGTGTCCACACAGAAACTTTGCATCCGCATTGAACGCGGGGGTGCNAAAATTGCATGAATAAATTTTTGTAAAATGCAAAGTGACGCACTTTCAAACGTTCGGGTGGATACTTTGAGCTGGCGTACCCCAATTAGGCACCGACGAAAATTCACCCCTAACCGGCTATTACGCTTCTTTTCCACGTGAGGAGTTTGCTGAAGAGCAAAGTGGGAGAAGTGCGTCGAGCTCGCGTAAACAAAAGAAGAAATCCAAGTGAGACAATATCCAAATATCCAGCCGGACTTTCAAGACAGATGGGGATAGACAACCGCAGCTCGGCCGGATACCGTTGGCAAGCGATGTCGTCGTGTCGCTCGTCGCAGGCGGCGGCG
>SGPK01000547.1:0-15133 GCA_004802695.1 Phellinidium pouzarii
CACGTACACCGTGACGCATCCAGACGAGGCATGACCTTAGCCAAGTTTCAGTAGCTTTTAGGGATTATGAGAAGGTACTCAGTGAATCACGTCAAATTTATATTCTTCGTGATTTGGATGTTATTAAGATATTACTTTCCTACATATGTTTACACTATGACTTCACTTGTTTACTCACATGACTATACACACCATATGCTCAGTTACTATCTATGGTATGCTATATATAAGACTGGGGCCTCTGGCCCATAATCTACAGCTTTTTCTACTTTCCCAACTTGTCCGCTTAAGAGATGTCAACCAGCAGAGATAATTTGAATTTAAAGTTTTAGTTGGACTGAACTTTTATAAGTCTTATTTTTCTACTTCAATGTGTGACATGTGACACGTGCAACGCGACGCGTTTGATCGTCGATCATGACACTTGTCACTGCGTCGGACTTTCAACTTATGCCACTCCGACAGTCTCCCTCTATAAAGTCTTGCCACCCACCCACTTCTCTCTCATCGTCCCTCTTCCTCGTACCACCACCTCTCCACTCTCAAGCGCAACCAACGATCCACCTTCAATTATGTTTAACGCTGCTAGGCTCCTCAGCCGCATCCTCACCATCCTCTACCTGACTCCCGCTGTCCATCCGCCTGGTGCTGCTCTCGAGGCCAGGCTCACGGCTCTCAAGGTCGTGGAAAATCTRGGCTGGAGAATCKGTCTCGATGGTCGACGTTCAGATGAGTGCAGTTCTTTCGGGAAGTATGCAGAATGCTACGTCAATGGCGAGACAGCTGCGTCGCAATCGGAGTCCACTGTTGTGCCACTCGTACATGATCCCAGCTCTCAGTGCCCACTCTCCTCGCTCGTCAAGCCTAGCCTTCTCTGCTATGATCCACCTGATCCTGATCCCGATGTCACGCTACCGCTTCACGATCCTGCCACCCAGTGTCCACTGACGTCGCTCACGAAAATAGACAATGTCTGCTATGAACCGCCTGCTCCCGAGGTCATGCCACTGGTCCACGATCCTGCCTCTCAATGCCCATTGTCCTCTCTTACTGTGTCCGAGCCCTACTGTTATGGTCCGGCTGCTGCCTACGACACGCCTTCACAACTGACCTTCGGACAGTGGGTGATGGATGAGATGGCACAGCAAATGGCAGTATATGACATGGCATGGATCTCGCGTACATTCGATCTATACGTCCTCGACTTCATCACTTTTATTTTCGCATATATGGCATTCTTCCCTGTCCTCGGTGCGCAGTTTGCGCTTCTACCTGGCTTAGCATCGTTTCTATATCTCAACGAGGTCGTCGTTTTCGTGAGTATTCTTCTATTCTTCTTATGACGTTCTCTTCAATTAACTTGCTTGATATTGTCTCAGGTCGACATCCTGGTTACTCTGGCACTGGTGTATCGTAAACTGTTCTATCGTGGTGGCAGTTCATCTCTCGGTGTAGGCGAATACCAGATACCGCTCAATTGGATTTGTCCTTACATTCCTCCAGCCATTCCTGGGATGGCTTTCGACGTCTCGTATCTTGACGGTGGGAAGCGCATGGTTGCGAGTGTTGTTCTTCAACCTATATGTGGAAGCTTCGCATTTAGACTTTTGGATATATCCACAAAGCCTATTTCGGACTACAAACCTCTTCCGAGCTTCTGGATTTTTACGGACTTCGACATCTTTTATTTTGACGGTACGAAGGACACCTATGCGCTTATTTGTCTTGGAATCACTCCTGGAAGGAACATGTATGAACTTCTGACCTTCTCCGTGGGTGGAACAACAATCTACGAGTACGACTTCGAAGATCTCGGTGACGAATACGAATATGAATTTGACTATGAGGGCTCCGAGTACGAGTATGACTACGACTACGACTGCAGATATGATTTCGAGCCTGAATACGAATACGAAAACGGATACGGCCACGACAGCAGCATTGTTGTTGCGATGGTGGGACGGCGGTTCAATATGCACGGCGACTTGTCAAATGCGCTCGTTCTGTCCTCGAAGAAACACCGTCCTATTGTCACGCGCAAGGTCACCGGGTTGATTGAAATGAGCCCAACTTACCCTTTGTTTAGGACTTTGTCAAGTAACGCGCATTGGAACCCTACCGACGTTGGTCTTCGCACACCTGCGCTGGAATATACGTCTGACATGACCGTTATCGTCCGTCCTCGCAAGAAGACACACAGAGGGTGCCGGAAGCGGGGAAGGGGTGGCAAAGGCAAGAAGGTCGCGGTGAACTCAGTCGTAGTCCCCGCCGTGCTGGATGCCTCTACTTCTGCTGTTGCTTCCTCGTACACTGGCGATTTAAGCGAATCACTGTCATCGTCTATATATGAACTTCCACTCGCGAGTTCGTCGCTGCCTTCCCTCGAGCCCGACGTGTCGTCTATTGCCTCGACGGTTTCCCTGATTACTCTTGACAGTACTTATTCTGGACTCGATGTGGACGCGGCGTCGGTAAGAGTTCTGCCTAATGTTTCTATCGGACATTTATCTGACATTCCATTGTAGATCGATATCTACGATGATGTTTCTATCGCAGGCACCGGCTCCCTCGCTTCAGTATCTAAGAAAGGCGGTCCTAGTTTCGTGCGCAAGGTCACCAAATTTGTTCAAGGCTGTCGTCTGTCTATTGGCTCTACTAGTAATCCTGACGCTGCACCTCATGAGCCCCGGCCTTCTAATCTCATTGCGTCTACGTCTGCCACGCCGGAAAATCTAGAAGTCACTCGTCCGCGTAAGAAGACACAGCGTGGATCTCGAGGCAAAAAGAAGGGCAGGAAGGCAACATCAAGCTCGGCTGTGGCTCTTTCTGAATCTGAAAGCTACTCGTCCGATGATCTCTCGCCGTCGCTTGCTTCGATTGGTGATTCCGTGTCTACTGGTCCTTCTCGTCCTCGCTTCGGCTCTGTTCTTGCGAAATCCGTCTTGTCGTCGGTACGTTCTGTTGCTGGACGCCAGCAACCTTCCGTCTGAAGACGGAAAATACTAGTTCGCTTGCTTCTGTTGTCTGGTCTTCTGTCCTGTCCTTGTCCTTGCCCTTCGCGTCTCCGTCTTTTAATCTCCGTCAATTAAGCTCAACCTGCTCCCATTCTCTTCGCGTTCTCTCATCCTATTCACGTCACCCCTATAATTCGCGCTCGTCACCGCGCGTCTTTCGTCGACACTCCCACCATATCTCTTCGGTAGATCAAGACAACACTCGAATGCGCCTCTACAAGGAGAGCGCGCCGGCCTTGCAATAAGGGCTGTGCTTCCTCGAGTTGTACTGTTCTATCTATTCCTTGTCCCAGTATACGCAATCCACCGATGTCGTTGCAATATGCCGACATTATGAACCTTTCTGGATGCATCTCCTCCTAAATACCTTCTCCGAACGCGCGAAGAGAACTGGTCTGACGCAACTTGAGCTTACTTCACATCTCTAATGACATGATAAAATCTATGGCGAGATACTTCAGGATTCTTGATGATTTGACTTGGCACGTATTTAATACTTCTTCACTAGACAGCATATTCAAGCGGTGAAAACAATACTCGACGATGTCTTTTATACTTTTAATCCTCACTTAATTCTTTTCACTTTTGATTTGTACTGCAGTGGCCTTATTGCATTGATTACTCGTGACCTCTTGTTCATTTTCCCCTCTCTTATTGTTAAAAAAGGCTCTACATTCGCCTATATCATATAGATATGTCTTTTCTTTTCTTTTCTTGACCGGCATCTTTTCAGAGGCTTTATCTGTCTGCTCCATTATATTCCGATTCAGAATTTCCTATAAAATGTCCTTATTATTGTTCATATATTTTTGTATTACACTGAAAATTTATCTGGAATAAATTCTTTTATCAAATGTACGTCTGCCGCCGCGCCACGCTATCATATCACCTTTCTCTAGTTTGCCTATGACTCAAACGTAATCTTGCACTTGCACAAAAGTACTGTGAAATTTGCTCTGGTTGAAATCAATGCGAAAAGAAGCGATCCTCTATTCCTTCACCCTCAGATTCTGCGAATCATACTGATTTTTATACGCAAGTATGTGCGGGCGCAGTGCACTAACGAGGATAATGGGACTGAGGGGGGACGATGTTCCAGCGGTGCTGACGCGCTATGTGCAGCCTCGTTACTGCAAGTTTCGAAACCCTCTCCTCACGGCGATGAACAACTAAAGCGCCCTCCCTTCGGGACCTAAATCTGGGGTAAACAAAATTAGACTCGACAGGGATCGTCAAACGAGTTGAAGAAGTCTCTCAAACTTCCAACCACCTTATCCATATCCTTTGGCTTGCCTACTCCATTAAAATTGTGCCGACCCCAAATACAATTAGAGATTGCCGTTACGTTCGTTCCGAATCGTCGGTCTTCAGTCTGCTCATTGTCTGAANTTTTTTTTCCTCCCCGCTTGGCCTGCGGTACAAATAAATTCAAAGGTGACATTTTTAACAGTATGATGGGAGTGGTACGTTTGCCTTGTACTATAAATGTTTTTTTTTTTCGAAGACGTTGATGCACATGCTCTTTACTTAAAAGAGTTTGAGGATTCCCATGGCGCTCTGCAGTCCGTTGATGGGCCGAGGGAGACTACACAAGCCTGGACTTACAGTGACTGCGGACGAGAGTCTGAGCACAAAAAATCATTAGAGTTCTCTTAAGATGCACACACGAGGAACCAGGGCAGCAGAGGGTGTGTGATCATTACTACCAGTCCCATGTATTCGTCATCTATCACAAATTACATTGGTGGTGAGAGCAGGACGGGCGGGCTGCACCAGCTCGGGCATGCCTAACTTGGACACTAGCAGCGATGTCAAGGTGTGCTGCGGGGCCAATTTCAGATTTTCATTCACGCTGTAAGAGCACTGCATGGACCGATGCCCGACGCCTTGTTGATATGTTTTCAGACAACCTTGCATTTGAATCTGCGCCAATAGATATTGAATTTATGATATTATAAAAGGTGAGCGGCGGTATAGGAGGTTCTTTGCGCTTGTACTGTCCTGCCCCTCTTTACCTCCTTATTATTTTCATCTTCCTTTATACCGTTACTCCTGAAAGTCTTCCATGCGCCTACCGACGTTTCTAGATTACGGCGTTCTCCAGATTTTCGGTTCTGCCTCAGCGACAAATCACAAATTCAACGTCCACTCAACTTCCTCCGCGCCATTCCTGCTATTCGAAAAGTACATTATTGCTCATGCAGCGATTATCAGTATCGCTTTCCTTGTTATTCTTCCCGCTGGTACACTACGCGCTGGATGCGCACGTTCTCTCCTCAATGGTTCCGCGGCCACTGGATCATCCAATTTTACATCTCAGGCCCACTCATCACCATAGGCATTGCCCTTAGCGCCACCTCGACTTCCGAAGGTGCTCCTCACCTTCAAGACATTCACAGGACCTTGGGTATCATCACTTTCGTCCTGTATCTCGCGCAGTGTGCGCTTGGTGGTGTAATTCATTTCGTCAAGCCGAAGCAAAATATCGACCTGCGACGGGTGCGCCGAAGTCTCACACAAGGCTGCCGCAGAACTATGGACATGCTGTGCTTGGATTAGTGACCATCAGACTGTCGTTCTATCAGGTGCACACTGGATATGCGCAGGAGTGGCCGAACGCAACGGGACGTGGGAGTGCACCGAGTGTTGTGAATGTGGTATGGGTGGTCTGTATCGTAGTAAGTCCAACGATGGCAGGCCTATCTATCTGAGAAAGGAAGAGACTGACCTTATCTCATCTCAGCTGCTTTCCGTATTATACGCGCTTGGTTTGTTCCTCCTACCTAGACAATATAGACAAGAGCAGGACGTACAGAGAAGGCACAGTCTCGGACTCACGCCGCTCACCGAGTCACTCAACCCGCGCAGCCTGCATGAAGCCAACGACTCAGCCTTGATAAATATGTGGGAGTCGGTAGTAACGATCCCAATACTCCTTTGCATTGATATATATTTAGCAGAATTCCATCGACGCACGCCGCGACATGAACGTGTCCCGAACGTGGACTCTAAAAATCGATTGGTGCCTCAATGTCCTCTGCCTTCYTTTTTTTTTTCTTTATCATTCTCTTCCCTTTCTTTTCTTCTTAAAATCCTACTCTTAATCTTACGAACTGCATTCTCAACCTTTGCTACACGTACGAAGTTCTCCGCATCAGAGTCAGACTCAAAGATTCTCCTATCGGATGATTTGTATCTTCCTATTCGAACTATTCAACGTACTTCTTGGTTATTTTCAGAATAATTTTTTTTATTCTGGTAGAGAGGGGAATNAAAAAATGCAAAATGCCACGGAGAGCCGGTTGCAATAATATGGGTAAGAAGAATCATTAGCGCGTGTGGAAAGGAAATCAACTGCGTAGAGTCGCTCGTATTAACAGTTAGGGTATCTCAGAGTGAGATAAAACAGAAAGAAAGCAGTCCGTACAGAGCGGTGCTCAACGGAGAAGACAGATTGAAATCTGGAGTCTGGACAGAAGTTGTGGCTGGCTTGACTCGGAGCCTGAGGGAATTGCCGAGCATAAGGGCCCACCACTGCGATTCCTCTTTTGGACCTAGAAGTATTTTCAAGGAGCTTGAGCGGAAAGCTGAATGCTTCACTGACCGCAACACACTTAGGCAACGAACTCGCACCCCGCCGCGAGGCGCGACGGCGCGAGCATTTCATTGCCAGAATGTAGTGAATGCAGGTACATGGAGCAATAAACTCCCGATCTCCTCTACCGACGCCGTCAACAGGATATCGACGTACCGACATAGTTCATCATGATTGATGGCAAGAAGATGGCGACTACTTGATGAAAGACATGTAAGGGAATTCAAAGTTTTGTCGTTGCCCTTCGTTAGTATGTTGTAGACGGCTTGGAAACCGTTTTTATTATACAGTGTATCTGTAAATATTTGTGAGCCTTTTGTCCTTTGAAGTCTCGTCGTATGGTATGTTCCCAGAAAACAAAAGTATCGGGAGCGGTATCGATAACACAATACGCATGATGCCGTCAAAATTTTAAATACGAAAGAAAGAATGTGTTAAGGTAAATGTGAGCTGCAGCTGCGTTGTCTGTATCAGACGCAGTATTTGTGACGTGTACAACAAGCTCCCTATATTTCAGACAAATATACATATTGAGATAATCACTGTCAATCCGAGGTCAATGCCTACCCGTAGGAGATACAAAATTTTCAGCATGACAGTAAAATGNAAAAAAAGCATATGGAATTCGCGTCATGTTGGTGCCATACACTGAGCATAAGTATACGTGGGGTAAGCGGTAGATGAACAGAATTTAGACACAGAACTAGACGCAAAACCTCCACTGCGTGTGCGCGTCCGAGCGACCGCTTTTGAGAATGCGCATAAATCTCCTCCCTCAGTCTCCTTCTAATTCCATCCGCTAGGAGCAGGAGCCGCATCGACGCCCCAACCTCCCGTGCCCGCAGGCTCTGCAGACCAGTCACCACCACCTGTAGCAGGCTCCGTTGACCAATCGAGGGCACCTGAACATGAAATGAGAAAAAAAAAGACGAGAAAAAAACCAAATGAAGACGGACCAGTCTCCAGAACGGCGGGGTTGATAGAGCCAGCCTGGGGTGCGGATGTGACATCCCATTCCTGAGTGGCAGCAGGGACATCCGCAGTCTGCTCTGCGGCAAGGAGCTTGTTCTGGGCTTCCTCCTGTTGCTGCTTCTCAATTTCCTCAGGGTCGCGGTAGAAGAACATGTCAGTCATGACATCCCAACCGTCCTTGGTGCGCGGGATGGTGCCGCGGAGGCGGAGGACTTCGCGACAGAGGAGCCACCAAATGAGACCTACGGAATGACGCGCCTTGTTGTTGGTAGGGATGACAACATCGACGAACTTGAGCGGGGCATCGGTGTCGCAGAGGGCAATCACAGGGATGTTGACGTAGGCTGCTTCACGGATGGCCTGGGCGTCGACGCGCGGGTCGGTGACGACGATCAAACGTGGCTCCTTGAAGGAACGGGTGATGTAGTTTGTGAAGTTACCAGGGGTAAAACGACCGGCGATAGCCTGTGCACCGGTGTGCGCGGCGAACTTGAGGACGGCACGCTGACCGTACGGACGCGCGGAAACGACGCACACGTCATGCGGGTTCTCGACGGCGGCGATGATGCGCGCAGCGAAGACGAGCTTCTCCCAAGTCTTGCCAATATTGATGATGTGGATTCCGTCTACTCTGCGTTTCCAGACGTACGGCTCCATGTGTTTGTCGCAGTTCTTCGACCCAATGTGGCACTGAGCGGCCAGGAGCAGCTGGATCTCATCGTCGGTTGCGCTCAGTACCGAAGGCAATTTCGTGGACGCCATCTGCAATTGAAAAAAAGGCAAAGTCAAAATCTTCGTTCTGTATGCTCCAGAAATACCGACTGCACTGTGTCAATAATTCATCCAAGGGAGCTACTCAGGCTAAATCGAGCTCGAGAATCCGTCCTGCTCAGCATTGTATCGGACGAGCCACACATAAAACACAAAAGGACCAGCCCACGCCTTGACATACACCCAAGCCGTATCCGACCCATCCATCTCATTTTCCTCCAAAACCAGGCTTTTTGACACCTCCACAGCAACACATATGAATGAGAAGACGATACTCACATTGTCAAGCGTTGGAGGACGTCGGAGTCGGCGTTGAGGACGGTGGCCTTGGACGTTGTGGACGGCGGTTTTAGACTACAGACTCGTGGAGAGTGGCAGTGAACCTTGTTTCGGACATGCTTTCGATGCGCGCTTTGGTCATTTTACCGAGTTATTTTTTCTTCATAAATTGTTTTCTCTTAACTTTCTGTGATAAATGAGTATCCTTCTGTCCGTAAAAATGAAGCGGATTGATAACATTCAGAACCTAATAACGCCCTCATTTTAAATCCCTAAAAGTAGAAATGAGTGAGTTTAGGGTACAGACCCTGAACGGGATCAAAATCTCAAATGAAGACAAGCCTTTCTTAAACCCTGGGGACGTTAAAGACTACCTCAGAAAGATCGATTCACGTCCTATTCACAGGCCAACATCTATTCAGATATTTATTATTTCTCAATTGTTCTTGTATAAGGAGCGGAGTTTGAATATGAGATTAACGCGGACCGTGACGCGTATGTTCTTTTCACCACAAAACTACTCCTTTTCTGCTATTTTCTGGGGTCTGGGGAAAAGCACAGGCGAAATAATCTGTGGCGACATCTTCAAGTAGTCTTTCGCACTGAGCACACTCCTAAAGGCAACACTGAACCATCATGGGGCACAGTGGCGACCGCTCTGGCCGCTCTATGTCCTCGTTGTCTGGTGATTCGGACGAAGGGCGCGACGGAGATCGGACACCGAGACAGTCACCTCGGATGCAAGAGCCACCAGACTTTCCAGAGACGCCTGTCGAGTCACCTAGATCATCCAGACGACCGACCCTAGGCTCGCGGAGTGCTACCACAGGCGACACGCCACGGCGCACGACGTTGCGGAGGACCAAGACTTCGCGACAAGAAGAGCGCGAGTGGAGTGTATTCGGGCAGCTGATGCAAGACGACGGGCGGTTGCGAAGTCCGGGATCATCGCAGAGGATCAAAAAGCGCATCTCCAGACCGAATGTGCTCAGTGGTACGTTCTCTGCAGCTACAATGACCAGTCGACCGGAGTCGTTGGTTGAGGAGAGAGATACTCGTACCTCGATCGTCCAATCTCCTGTGCAAGAGTCTTTTCCTCAAGATGACCCTACTTACACGAACGCATCCGAATATGATTCTGATGATTACGAAAGCCTGGAGTCTGCAGAATCAGAATTGCCTGCCTCTGACGAAAAGAAATCTCGCTGGCCTTCTCTACCGACTGTACCAATTCTCTACCGCAACATATTAAAATGCGCCGTAGCCTACTTTGTTGCCTCTCTATTTACTTTTGTGCCTGCTCTCTCCCATCTAATCGGTAGTATTTCGTCAAATGGAGAATCAAAGCCGTCTCCGTCAGGACACATGGTTGCGACTGTGTATGTATATGTCTTTATGATTATTCTCTTGCTCATTATTATATCAGCGCTGTATATTTCAATCCTGCCAAAACAGCAGGCGCAATGCTTGAGGCCGACCTGTACTGCCTCTTGGGACTAGCATGGGCTTCTTTCATCAGTCTGGGGAGCATGGGCATGTTCTGGTGGATAGACGTGATTCCCGGATGGGAGTGGCTCGCAGACGTAGTTGCAATGGTCTGGATTGGTCTCGGTATGACTGCCGTCGCTTTCATGAAAGTCTGGATGGCTAAGCCATCCTTCAACACGGGTACTAGCTTTTGTTATGCTGCTTGTTTAGCTGAAATATACTGAGATTGTACACCAGCTTGCAGTATGACTACCATAATCCTTTTCGTCGTGTAAGAAAGCATAGTATCCGCATGTTCTCAGCCCAAGCTGATAAACAACGCATCTCTAGCGTCGTGAAAGAGGGTGGTCTGGAGACGCTCCTGCAGGTCGCCTGCATTATCATCACCGGCTCGCTCGTTTCGAATGTCGTCTGCTACTTGCTCTGGCCACAGACAGCGGCGGCGGGACTACGGAACAGCATGACGCGCACGCTCGACTCGTTCGAGACCCTGCTTACGCTGCTCACGCGTACCTTCTTGCTCGAGGAGCAGGATGGCGAGCGTGGTACTTCTCAAGGACGTCTGCAGCGCGCGATCGACAACCATCAGGCGACTTTCACGCTCCTGCAGCGTAGCCTCGCCGAGGCGCGCGCGGAATGGGCGTTGCATGCGGGCGGCACAGCGAGTATATACGAGGACGCGGTCGGATGTATGCAGCGCCTCGCTCAGCACCTCAACGGGTTGCGTGGTGGCACGCGTCTGCAGCTCGAGCTTGCGCAGGCGGCGCGCAATGGACGTATTGTGCTGCGCGGGTCCTCGGAGGCTGGTTCGGTGGCGACGAAGGGAAAGGATGTCGATGGTGGCGCGAGTGGAAAGGACGAGGACGCTGCAAACCTCCAGGCAGCAGCAGAGATTTTTGGTGAGCTTGTCGATGATATGGGTCCGCCGCTCAACGCGTTGTCTGTACGTTCCTCTTTTTGTTTATTTTTGTTCTTACTTTAATTAGTATTGCACCTATGAAGAATGCGTGCAGAAACACGTTGCGCAGGCTACGACAAGCTTTCGTCGAGAAGCGGCACTCGGGAACGAATACGAACGCACCACAGATGTTCTTCCAGCTTTCGGAGGACATCGAGCGTGCGTTGTTCTCGTTTGAGAGTACATCGAATCAGGCTGTTATGCGTGTGTATCGGCGCAGTGTTATGCATGGCCACGATAGATTTTCGGAGAGTGCGACTTCACTCGTACTCAAAGACGATGAAGATCATGAGAACGCACTGCTGACTCGTTCTGATGCCGACGAAACTGTGTTCTTAGTTTACTTGTAAGCTGTCTTCCCCAAATTAGTTTTCCTTGACGCCCATGCTTATAGAGTGATGGTGCAGCTTTATATTCACTCTGCAGGAATTCGCTAAGGAGCTGACATCGCTTGTGGATGCGATGAATCGGATCTACGCCCTCGAGCACATGTCCAGAAGTCGCTCATTGTGGAGCCGATGTGTTCACTTCTTTTCGTTTTCTCAGTGGAGGGCACGTTTGAAGCCGCATGCGGAGACGAAGGAGAGGCCGACACTGAAAAGACGATTCTGTATATAAACCTTCGCTCGATTGTGTATCCGCCTTCTCACCTGTGTTCTTTTCTCTTTCTTGTTTGTAGCATCCTTCATCACACCACACACGCAGCGTCGGCCCGCCGTGTTTCCGAAGGTGCGACCGCACGCGCCGAACACGGTGCTGACGCCCGCACGTACAGAGTTGACACGATTTGGACGTGTGGGACAAGCACTCTGGCGTCTTGGAGGAATTCTGAAAAGGCCAAATGCAAAATTTGCGTTTAAAGCGGGTATGGCGACAGCCATCCTTGCGGCGCCTGCATTTTTCGACCGCACGCGCCCAATATTCGTTGAGTATCGTGGTGAATGGGCGTTGATCTCGGTGCGTTCCTTTTGGAATAAGTTTACTCTGTGGAAAATGTTTGTTAATATCAGGTACTGTACATTAGTTTTTCGTTGTCATATCGCCTACTATTGGAGCGGTAAGTAACCCTTTTTTTTTCAGACAAGGTGATTTCTAGAATTTCATGAACATGAACGTAGACAAACTTTTTGAGCCTCCACCGAGTCATGGGAACACTGTGAGACCGATAAAGACTTCTTCATGTCTTGGGATTCTCGCTTACGTTTACCTTAATTCAAGGCTTGGAGCATTAACTGCAGCTTGCATTTTCACTATATTTCCGGAGAACCCGATTGCATTGTCGATCTTCGGTTTCTTCTACTCAATTCCATGCTTTTACTACATTGTCTCAAAACCACAGCTTGCATCGAGTGGCAGGTTCGTCTTACTAACTTACAATTTGACCTGCCTTTATTGGTACGTGAAAAACCGATATAACTTACTGAAAATCGTAACATTCTTGACTGTAATCTTACTGATTCAGTTATAATATTCGCCAACGAGACGTCCCGGTGTTCGAGATCGCGTATTTCAGATCGATGTCTGTCATCATCGGCGTCGTATACGCCGGGCTGGTGTCACGCATCTGGTGGCCTGCGGAAGCACGTCGAGAATTAGGAAATGCCCTGAGCGAGTTGAGAAAGCCCTTCAAGTCATCTTTGGTTTATATAACATTGCTAATCATTAAACACGTCTTTATTTCAAGGTTCTGCCTAAACATTGGGTGGTTGTATACGCATCTCGTCGCCGCCAACTCAGGCATCCCGGTTACGTTGACGTTCTCACAGACCGACTTGAAAGGTGACGCGCAGGACGCCTTAAACGGCGTTGAGCGGAGCGCTCTATCCCAAAACGGTGCCACTTCGATCGTGGACATTTCCACTTCGGAAACGTCGTTGTTACTGCCCAAGTCAGTCAGCATGAAGCTTAACGACTCGATACGGACGTTTATGGCTATGTGCGTCATCTTTTGTGCTTGCTTCACTTACATTTATTTTGTTTGTTGTATTGACGACATTGCTGATACTTTATATTAGGGAGCTGCACCTTCAAATAAAACTACTTGAGCTTCAGGGTCTGCTCGCGCAAACACAACATGAGCCTCGACTGAAGGGACCCTTCCCGGTCAAAATGTACCGCTCGATCTTGACGAGTCTTCAGACGATATTAGACAAACTGCACAGCATGCGCTGCGTAACTACCCGTGAGGAATGGTGAGTAATTGATAACGTATGAGACTAAGTTATGCTTATACTTCCGCTTTCGTTCTGTTTCAAACTATAGGTTTACTGTGAGTTTTCCTTCTTTTTTGAACTACAATGCTGGATTCCGATATTAATCTTGCCTTTAGTCTGTCCGGCAGGACTTTGTGCTCCCGGTAAACCGAGAGAGGCGAGAGATGGTCGGCAATATTATTCTGTACTTCTCTGTTCTCTCGGGGGCATTCAAACTGAAGGCGCCCCTGCCACCTTATCTTCCTCCTGCGGAGAAATCGAGGCAACGGCTGGTAGGTTTCTGATTTACGCTTCGTCAGCATATCCATCTGACAATCGACATCTTTAGGTGGAGGCAATACAACGGCTGGACATCGTTCGTAACCGTGACGTCAAAGGATCACGACAGCTATTGTTCTTTGCGTATGCATTGACGATGAAGGGCGTGATCCAGGAACTGGACTACCTCGGTAAAACACTGCAGGGAGCGTTCGGCGTGATTGGGCAGACGACGGAGGAATTTGAAGAGTTGTTCGGTCCTGGCGTGCGCGACACGCTGCAGACGGAGAGAGACAAGCTAGTATAGTTTCCCCTTCCCTAATTTCCTTAAAATAAATTTGCTTTCGCGTTATTGTAGCTGTGCATTGCATGTCTGTTTTCTTTTGATGTTTTATATTTGTTCTTCACACTTTGTCAGTGATTGCTCTGCAATATTGCATTACATACATGTATGGGATTAGAAGATAATGGATTGTGCGTATCTGTATAATTTCACGTAGGATAATCATTGTACGATCATGGTCTTAATGTTATTTATTGATACGGGGTATTGGATCACTAAGTTTACGAAGGCTGCGAATCTTATAAATGTGCCTGTAGACCAATATTTTGGACATACTTTGCATATAAACACAACCAATTTCACAATTATTTCCATACGTACAAAAGATTACGAAACCAATAGAACACGGAAGGAATGAAGCATATGAGAAACACAACGGAAAGAAAAAAGGAAGCAGCAGGGGCAACGTGAATTGTGCGTAAAAGCAGAAAGCCGATAATGAATGAATCAAGAAAGTGCAGAGGAAATTTGGGCTTTTGTTTGGGTTTGTACCGAAGGTCTAAAATGTGCTAAACGACGTGAAGATTTTGGCATTTGGGAATGATGTGATGTGAGGGAGTGAGCGGCGATAGGGGCAGTAAGAAAACATGAAATAGTATAAGCTGAGTGGAGAATGAAAGAATGGAATTTTATACAAAATTTTGTTTTTTCTTCAGATCTTCGATTGTCATTTCCAGCTCTTACAAGTTTATTTCCTCACTAGCCTGGCGAATAGTCGCTCGCGTGCGTTTCGCTGGTGCCTTTCCACGTATGCTACGCTGAGCCGCGTCTACCTTCTTTGGCGGCGGGGCCTTCCTGCGCACATTGCGGCTACGCAGATTGGCCTTAGTCATGTTATCGTCGTCGTCATCGTCCGAAACAGGTGTGAGCGAGCTATCTGAGCCACTATCACCACCAGAATCCGCAGGTGTAGGTGCAGCCGAAGCGTCATCAGCCGTAGCGTCATCATCGTCAAAATCGTGCGCCGTAAGCGACTCTGTGCGTTCCTTGCGCTTCCGCGTCTCCGAAGGCCCTGAACCATTGACTGTTTGCGCCTCAGGTGGCATGGCGATGCCGACGGCGCTGACGGGGCCCGAGGCGATGAGCTCGAATGACTGCAGCTTGCCAGAGCCATCGCGCTCGGCGACCTCCATCGGGTGGCGCTCGAGCTTGCGACGGGCGCCTGTAGGCGGCGCAGGCATGAGCTCAGGCTCGGGCTCGGGCGCGTCCTCCTCGACGTCGTTCATGTGGATATGCTCAAGC